>OZ037994.1:47186416-47253916 GCA_964035705.1 Porites rus
AACAACTCACAATATGTGAAAATACGTACCTATTTTTCCTGAGTATTTGGAGCCAGAAAATTGCAGTCCCAAAAAATAGAGCTGACAGCACACCAAACATATAAGGTAGTGGTTCCTAAAGGATAACAAAAATAGGTTTAGAGAAAATATCTATTAAATCAATTTATGGCAGCTGGCTCTTTTTTGGTTTCGGTATCTTAATACAAACGCCTTTTATTTGCCACAAATTTTCTGCAAGAACAACACCCTGCAACACTTTGGCCATACACTCAGGGTCAGTTGATGTTTAATGACATCACTTCTGTCATGCTTAAACTGAATTTTGCATATTTTTCACATCTGAAGAATTAGTATAGGTAATAGCATGATTTGTAGTGATATTTGGCATACATACCAAGAGTGATTTTTCAAAATTGTTATACGTAATTTCACAAGCCGTTAGGCAAGTGAAATTTGAGACAATTTTGAAATATCATTCAAATCATGCTATTATTTGTGTACACTACTACCCACAAAAGGTTTGTAATTTCACATGTAGGTATTTCAAATTAAGCTGAAATACCACTGCTCTAAGCCAATCAAATTGCAGAAATTTCACATGTAGTAGTATAAACCCAGGAAGACCTGAACGTCTTAAAACACAAACACTTAACCTTGTGATGAAGCAAAAAAACTCTCATTTCAAGGCATTCAACAGGAAAAATCTGATTGCAATAAGAAATAAGCTCTTAATGCTCTGATATCTAACACTAAACCTTGTGATGAAGTAAAAAAAACTCTCATTTCAAGGCATTCAACAGAAAAAATCTGATTGCAATAAGAAATAAGCTCTTAATGCTCTGATATCTGAAAATAGGTCCAGAGGCTACGCTGCAAAAAAGTCTTACCTCACCAGCCGACAAGAAGTTCTTTTCATTTTTTTCTTCAATGTATATCTGTAAATACAATGGACCACACTAACTTGTAAGTTCATTACATTGAGCAGATTAGTCTCACCTTCCAAATTACTGAAGAAGAAGGAGCACCAACTAAATTTCTGCCTTTTAAGCATTTTTTCTTTTAATTACACTTCGACTTTCACATGCACTGTGGCACTTGTAAATTTTGTGACACAAAGTGCATGTGTTAATTACTTTCTCTTATAATGATGCACATACCAGTCCTTTGCTTGCTCACCTTAACCTTCAAAAACTTTACGATCACATCAAGCTTCAAACCGTTTCAGGGGCACCCTGTGACTGTTTTCTGAAAATATCTGTTCAGAAAAGCAAATAATGCCTAGAATTTTCTTTTGCTTGAGGACGGCTAAAAATTTCTAGATGAGCGTTCCATTCATGTACAATTTTCAAAGCGGTATCTAATAAATTCCCTACAATTTTCTGAAGTTTATTTGTTAATATTTTTCCACCCAGGTTACACTATTTTTTTTAGAAAAAGGAAACCCAAAATTTTCGGATCCTAAAATGTGATGGAGAGAGGAATCAAAAAAATTCTCACTTTCGTAAAACGTTA
Organism: Porites rus; assembly: GCA_964035705.1. NCBI lineage: Eukaryota > Metazoa > Cnidaria > Anthozoa > Scleractinia > Poritidae > Porites > Porites rus. Next base: position 47,187,929 of record OZ037994.1, read on the forward strand.
AATTCCCCTGGGATGACCGAAGAGATGAAAATTTTGTAGTGCCACTTAGACCGCATTTCTAAAGATCTAAAAGTACTCTGGATAGCCTAAAAAGTGTTTTCATTGTATTTTGGAGGAAACCATCGTTGGGTGCCCCTGCTGTTTATTTTATGTACAAACCATTTTTATACTATAGATCATTTTTATAGTAGACCCTTAAATTTTTTTGGTAAAAACTTCTTGTTAACACAACATTAATGTTCCCAAAGATTCAAACAACAGACAACAACAATGAACAAATTTTGTTGAAACTCAACAATTTTATCGTATGGACCTTTAATTTTTTTTGGTAAAATCTTCTTGTTAACACAACGTTAATGCTCCCAAAGATTCAAACAACAGACAACGACAATGAACAAATTTTGTTGAAATTCTACTATATAGAGGATATTACACAGTGGCGTGAAGATATAAATTTTATTTTCAAGTGGCAAAACAATATTTTACTCACTCGCTGCGCTCGTTCATAAAATATTGTTTTTGCTATGAGAAAAAAAAATTCATATCTTCAAGCTGCCGTGTAATGTTCTTCTTATTACATAGACAAAAAGGCATGGATAAAATAATAGATTTTTATTCGCCAAAACGTAATTGTCATGGCTCAACTTTACAGTACAGCAATATAAGACATTGTTTAGAATAATCTTGAGAAATAACACTGAGCTGAATATATGGCTCTACAATGACAAAATATTAGCAAAGCTTTGAAAAATGTGTAATTAAAATTCACAGGATGCAAGACGCCTACAAATTTTGGAGGGAAGTTAACGAAATTACATCATTGATAAATTCACATATGAGATTATGGAAAATAAACCACTCAGGTCCCGGATGTAGTTTTTATGAATTTTACGAGTGGTATATTTTCCAGAAAATATATAAATAATAACTATTTTCCCACCTAACAACTAATCAAGGTGGGTAGGGGAGAGAGACATATTTACATTACAAGGATCTAGTAGATGGAACAAAAAGCAGTAAAGACACTGTAGAAAACAACAAATAGAATAAAATACCATAAAGCAAGGTAAGTAAATAACAAGGCAAAACTAAGGTTGTGTATAATACATTTTTATAAGACAAGGTTCTTGAACATAATCGTATTCTGACAATTCTCATAAAAAAAGCAGAAATTTTATGAGTCCTAGAGAACATTTCATAAAAAGATTGATGATACTACAATTTCCCCAACCACAGAAACCATAAGTTAAGTTATCAGTGAACAATATTTGTATACTGAAAATACAACATGATGTGGCACAAAGTGTCAATAATTCCAATTGATGATCAAGGGGCCATAATGGAAAAACCAAAAGGTCTATGGGACGAAAAGATGGACTCCCATTCTGCATGAAAAAAAAAAAAAAAACTCAAAAAAGGGTCAAACCAAAACTTTCCCCTTTTACACGCTGCTCTTGCCAATGCTTAATTGATGCCTTATCAAGTATTTTTTTCTGGGAAATAAAATTTATTTTCTCCAGTACAGAAATGTAGGTGGTCTGGATGGGAGTGATTAGTGATTTGCTAATCACATATACAAGGACATTTGGGATTCCAGACAGCTGAGATATTTTAATAAAACATTATCTAACAGTACCATAAGAAGACTGACATCATCACCTGTATTGCCACTGGAACCCTTGCCTTGTTGGAGAGAGGACAGTTGTGAAAGTAAAGGTTGTACAATCCTTCCTCAGCTTTACTCTTTATTTGCACCACAAACTACATGAAAAAACAACAACAACAATAGACCAATTACAATAAATTAAAATTTAAAAGTGACTTAGGAGAATAAAACAAAATAAATCACCCTGAGGCTCAGGGATGACTAACACATAGTTGACATCACCGTGAGTATCGCTATTCTTTTTACCCATCTTGGAAAAAAACGTGTTTTGAAGCTAGTCAAGCCGTTTTCTAGTCACTATCAACGTTCCAATCTCCTTTAGGCCAAGCCAATAGCACCCACTTATGTGTGCAACTTTTCTTGCAACAGGTCTGAGGCCGTTCCCATGGAAATTCCACCCAGAAGGCACCCACTGTAGTGAGCCTCACTGAATAAAGGCTAAGTTCACCTTATTAGTGTTAAAGGACTGAGCCACCTGCAGTATATAAGGTTTGGGCAGATGAGGCTCTTTATCCTTGGACAGAATACCATCTAGAAGAAGGAAAACTCCAAACCCAAATCAGGCATGTAAGAAGGACACAGCCAGGCTCATATTGATAATGCCCATTGCCCATCACACGCCACATAATATTAAAAGAAAAACTTTTTCAGCCCATACTGGATTGGTCATCACCTAGATCAACAAGGACCACACCTTCCGCTTTGCACCAGGGCAGAGCTGGGAAGTATGCGACTTGTGTAACAACTAGCAAGATACGTGCCAGATATAACATAGTTATTGGCACCTAATGGTTATTGGAAACTGCTAAGCATCTAATACAAAGACCACATCACCAACAGGCAAGCCATCATGCCCTATGATGACATCTTAATGAAGGTCATATAAAGAAACCCAAGTTCAAGTGATTTGGGCATGTCTTTCATTCAGCCATACATTCCAAGAAAAGTACAAGGAAGGAGAAGAATAGGAAGATAAAAGGAGCACTGGAGAAAAAACATGTCAGATTTAACAGGTTTGAGGTTTTGTGATGCCATAAGACAGTCTAAAAACAAAGTCAAATGGAGGGAAAGGTGCACCAGCAGTCATCATGACTACAGGATACTAAGGTGCAGACTGTGCAGATGTGGGTGTAATAATAATAATAAACTCTATTCAACTGTCGTGTAACTTTAGCATGGTGTTGCTAATTGGGGACACCATAATATAAATAACAAAAAATAAAATATAAAATATACTCTTAGATATGTGTGAATTAAAAAAAATAAAAAATAATATTTAAAAAAAACTGCTATACACATACTATAGGTAATAGAAATATAGAGTTATGTGTGTATGTACAATGTTAAAAATTGTAGGATTATAGTTTAAGAAAGACATAGAAAACAGCCAGTTGGACATTACTCGAGCAAAAAACTTTCCAGGTCCAATTTCTTAATTTGTCTTTTAAAACTGTTCAAGTCACAATGTGTCCGTACATTTCCTGGTAATTTGCGTCATAAATATTAAGGCCCTAGATATCTGACAGAATGTTTTCCATAGGTTACTGTATTACATCTTGGTATTACAAAGTCTGAATTACGTAAATTATAATTAGTTTCCATTATTTGGAATAATTCAGAGATGTCCATTTTTGACGTTGAACATTAACACCATCAGGTCTTCAGTGTTCCAGCCAGAGTGCACCATTGCGTGAATTCCGCGAAAGATCGAGAGATGGCCCTCAACAAAAGCGTTCAAGGGCCATTATGGCCCTTTCCTTTTTTAATTCCCAGGGCTTAAAACGTCTCTGTTACTTCAACTACAATAATGTTCCATTTAAACAGAATTTTTAATCTAAAGAACATCAACTCCGTACCTTTTTACACAACATGAAAATCAATCAATGAATCTTTTTGGATCGGCCAACATGTTTACCTGATTTACCATGAGTGGTCTGGAGAGCACTGAGCCTCGACTTGGGAGATTAAACCTGGTAAGCGCATCTTCAAGGTCTATTGCAACTTTTTTCTCAGTAAGTAACGAATACCTGGATGGCGGCGAAGCAAAAAGAAGAAGCAAAAAGAAGAAGATCTTGACGGTGAATTGGAAAACGCTGATGGTGTAGCGGAGCTGAGGTAACGAACCGAAGCAAAAACAAGCTTGTAGGGAAAAAAATTCTGCTCAGACGTTTGTTGAACGATTTCAGCTATTCATTTTAATGTGATGCATGATTCAGCAATGAAAAAAAGTACTTTAATACTATTTCTGATTGTGCTAATGTTTGCTTTATTGCCAAAGATTTACTCTAATGTGTATGAAAAGGAATGCTCCACGTCAGCTTCAAATAAACTGCCATTTTAATTTATTTAACTTTCCACCTGTTTCTTCTCTTTTGCATATTAGAAAGATATTGGCCCTTTCTTGAAAACTCAGGCTCCCAAAAATGGGTTGTAGGGGCCACTTTGGCCCTAAAGCAGAATTTTCTGGCTGGAACACTGCCGTGTTACAGTCTTCTATTACGCAGTGTAGGTAATCCTGCTACATTGTATCTTTAACAGATTTTCGTATGTTGATACACTGTCCTTGAAAACCGCTTTCAGTCTCTTTTCCTGTATCCTCTCCAGTTTCCTCTGATAAGATGCACTAAGGAATAGCCAAACAAGTGAGCAATAGTTTAGCTTCGGGAGAATTACTGCTTTATTAAACAGATGTAACTTTGTCTTTTTGAGAACTAGGTTCTTCATCCTCGAGAGGGCACCAATTTTGCAATTTGCTTTCTGACAGACTTGTTGAATGTGGGCATCAATAAGGACTCCTACTAGTGTTAATGAACTTGTGCATTCAATTTCTTCATAGTCAATGACAATCTGCGCCTCTTGTGTATTCTTTGCTTTTGACACTAGAAACATTGCCTGGAATTTGTCTTTGTTTGCCAGAAGGAAATTATTTTTATACCAGTCGGATACAATCGTAGCCTTGTTGTTTAACAGAGTAGCAACGTTTTCGATCAGCTGGTGAGACGCACATATTTGATGGTCGTTTGGTACATAGAAATATCACAGTTCTTAATACTATAACTTAAGTCATTCTGAAACACGTTCCACAGCAATGGTCCAAAACATGACCCTCGGGGGCAGCCTTTTCTTATATCATGCCGAGAGCTGTTAACTGTAGCAAGCTTAACCCTTCCTTGCTGGTCTTGGACATACGATCTTAAGACACATGATGACTAGTCACAGAAATTATAGGCTTGTAGTTTCTTGACCATGAGCAACGGAAGGAGAGAGTCAAATGCTTTGCTAGTATCAGTAGAGATGATCCCCAGAACTTTCCTTTGTCAATGGCCAGTCTCCAATCGCATCTTCTACAAGTTTTATTAAGGCCGTCTGACAGCTGTGACCCTTTAATTTCTGTAGGCTGACATATTTTGGGAAAGACGTAAATCCACTTTGGTTACTACCTGCTTGCCTGGCAGCTGTTCAAAGAGTTTGTTTACAGCATTTCACACTGTCATGGGCCTAGTTCTTCCTCTCCATTTTGTCATCTTTCTTGAAAACAGGTACCCAATCCCCTCTCTTCCATCTGTAATGCAAATGTAAATGTCGCGATTGAGAGGACAAACATACATGTCCTCTTTACATAGCTTTCTGCAGTGGGCTCGGACATCAGCATACTAAGGGCGCCGATGGCAGCCGCTATCAGTCCATTTATGAGCCTACTGAACCCTCCCAACCCATGATGAGTGATGATGTAAGTGATGAAGATAGACCACAACACCGGGAACTAGGTCCCCTACTCTTTTCGAATAGTGTGTGGGTTCTTTAACGTCCCACAGAGTTATATGTGAACAAGGTTTGTGAGACGGGACCTCCGGTTTATCGTCCTTATCCGAGAAGACTTGAAAGTCTAATCATTTGCAGATGTCATTACAAAGACAGCACTTTCTCCTCAGTTATTTTTAAGACCCTGAGTGTTGGTCCGGCCAGGATTTGAACTCGCGACCTCCCACTCAGCAGACCGGCGCTCTCCCAATTGAGCTAACCAGGCGGCGGTTAAATCTCTAGGGATAATACCTAGATGTTATTGATAGATTAAAGATTTTTTTCAGTAAGGGTGCAAGTTCCTTTGCGGCTAGCTTCAAAATTCTTGGCGGTATTAAGTCGGGACCAGTGGACTTTGAAGGATTAAGGCCACATCAGGCTTTAGCAGTTTCGCCAGTTGTTTTCAATGTTTGTGACTGCACTTGGATGGGTTGTAAAATTGTCCTCTGTTAAAGATAAGCTGGATTTACCACAATATCGATCATTAGCCAAGGTAGAAAAATAACCAGCAAATTCTTCCGCAACTACATTTTGGTCTTTAGCCACAGTTTCATTCACATGCAATAACATACAATCATAACCAGAGGATCCATTTCCCTTTGCCAGAAGAGGTTTGAAAGTTTTGAAGAATTCCTGTGTTTAGAGTTCAATTCCTCAGATTTTACTTTAAGAAATTTTTTAATAGCAATGCGTCGTTGTTTCGTAGCCGCATTTCTGGTATTCCTTTTCATTTCCCAGTTCTCCTCTATTCTGTTGTTTGCATATGCTTTTGCTGCCTTTCTCTTGTCCCTGATTGCTTTCTTCCGGTTCTTGGTCATGAAAGGGACATCTTGAGTTCCCACATGCTTTTTCTTTACTGGGATGTGTTCGTCAATAACGTAGTTGAGAAGACCGTGCCAATAATCACACTTCTCTTCAAGAGATTCAAATATGTCCATAACATGCCATGCTGCAGTAACTGGGTCGTTCTTAAAGCCTTCTTCATCCAGTTTCGCATAATTCCCGCACGAGAGAACTTTAGAGGGGTAATTCTTGACCTTATTGTTCATAATACCATAAATCATGGCATGATCACTTAATCCACGACTGATTATACCACTTGATCTAAAATAGTCTGGATTGTTTGTCAGCAGAACATCAATCAGTGTTTGTGAGGTTGGTGTAACCCAAGTGGGTTTGTCCATAAGACATTTCAAATTATGTACCTCCTCTAGATCCAATGATAGTTTCCCTTCTCTCTTGTCCACATGTGTTCTAGCTGTCCAAATTTAGGTCAACTACAACTATCACATCTTATTTTAACGTGGTCGACCACATGAGATGATTTAATTCATATTCAAGCCTTAGAAAATAATCGCCAGCTGATGATTTTGGTGGCCTATAAATTCCCAGGATTATTGATTCCCTACCAGCAACATTTATTTTTATCACAAGAGCCTCAATGGTCTTGTACTCTCTTGGAAGCTTTATCTTCTTTGAAGTCAATGAAAGTGTAATATACACCAGGATGCCACAGCCACCCTTTTTACATTTTTTACGAGCTAGTCGATACCCTTCAAAGTTGAATAAGTCATTGGAATTCGAGCTGTGAATCCTTGTTTCAGAGATGAATATTACTTGAGCTATCAGGAAAGAGTTTAAGTCTCTCAGTTCTTCCACTTTATTTCGGATGCTATTGATGTTTACAGGGTAAGTGCACAATCAGCATATTTCTGGAGTCTTGTTTTCTCTGAGCAAACAAATCAAGATTGGAACAATACAGGTTTGCATAATTTTCCATGCTTGTTGACTCATCTTGATCATTCGCATTTTCAACTTTACTTTCATTTTCCTCTTAAAGAAAGAGTCAGAGAAATTAAAAACTCCTTGGATTGACTCTTTTCAATTTGAGCAGTTCCAGTCCCTGATATCACCAGATTGAAATTATTCATTTATAATTCACGACACACAGGCCGCTGCATTTGGTGTGAAACCTTGACTTGCAAGTAGTGCATGTTGTGCTTTGATGATTTTGAGCGATGGTTCTTGAACATGTCAAACATTTTATTATCTATTTTATCAAACATTTTTCCACGTTGAGGGTGAATATCACCGCTACGAATGATTTGTAGTAGTTTTGGATTGAAGGTAGCCAAACTGTTGGAGTAGTATGATATTCTTCACCGAAGGAATGCTTTCCTGGTCAAAACCGCTGTAGAACTTGAAACACATGTGGCTGTTATTGTGATATCAGCTGTTAAATTGCTTGGAGCAAAGTAAGATGATTTAAAAACTCCTCTGTGAGTGATTGTATCATCCCAGAGTATTTTGCTTCCATTTAGATTAGTAGAAGTTAGGAAATAAAAGTGCACTAGGGCAATAGTAACGGAGCTAAAATTTTTGTAGCCATTCCGTCCTATCACATCACCAGACACCAGGTGTCTGGTTATTAAGAGCTAAAACATACTAAAGAGCCATTTACAGGTCCTGCACTATGCAGCCTTCTATTCCAGATGCAAAATATCAGCTTCAGAAGTTCAGACATGCACAGAAAGCTAAATTTTTAGAGAGTATTTTGGGTTTAAAAGTGATACAGCAGTCTGGACTTTTCCCTTTATCTTTCCCTACTGCAATCTTTGTCTGCTTCAATTTCTTGCCCTTTTTCTTTTCTTTGGCTGGGCATTTACTAGGCTTCATTTCAGAGGGAAAGAATTTTTGGTAAAGCATTAAGGATTGTAGGAGTAGATGGAAGGAAGTGAAGCTGTTTAGTGGAAAAAGATTTTCATTACTGTTTTCAGGTGAACTTTACATGGTTGTTTCCCCCCTTGACTGAATCATGCTCATGCTGGACGGGTATGGTTTGAAAAATCTCTTCCTCCTGCACAATTAAGTACATGAAAAAAATGTCCTTGACTGTTAAAACTGATGATGTCACAAGTGATACAAGAGATGTGGATAATAACAAGAATGACAGAAATATAAACAGTTCTATTGAAATTCTATTTAACTGTCTTAACTTTAAGGGAATAGGACATTTAACCCCTATTTGTTGGTTATTAAAATAATGAGTGGGGTGAATATAGTTCAATAACATACTTAATATTAAAAGAAAATAATAACAAATATAGTGAAATTTGAATATACACTGTAGCACCAAAATCCAAAATTAAAATGGTGCTTTGCAAAATAGATTTAAAAATAAATGTAAGAAAAAAAACAAAGTAATATAGTATCACAATAAATAAGGCGAAAATAGCTTTTATAAAAAATTAATAAAGTTGTGTAAAAACATAAACTTAAAAGAGTCTAGTCTGGTAGAGTAGAGAGAGTTCTGAAGAATGGGGCAGCAACAGAAAAGGCTCATCATCTACAAGTCTTTAATTCATACAACATATCTTAGGATAGTCAATGACATTGTTGACTTAGATCATAAAAATTTTATTAGGTTGTAAATTTTGAGAAGGTCTAGTAAATAGGGAGGTTCTACTTACATTACCAGAATATGTCTTCTCTGATTTATACAAGGGCAAAATTTGAGATGGACCTTTAACTAGAGTTGCCCTAGTTGTTTCTGCTTCTCTCCTTTTTCGCGTAATGTTTTCACCTTCACCGGGAGGAAACTGTTCACTATGGTCAGCTGAATTTCTTGAAGGAGAAGTAACTGTACTGTTGGATTGTGGTGAAGGGCTTGTCAAAGTGCTCACTGACATTGATGCAGCAGAAGACATCTTCTGGCTTTTGTTGGTTACAGCTGATAACATAGAGCTTGCAGGAGTTCTAATAGTTGTCTGTGACTCGTTCTTAATATGGGTACCAGATGAGACTGGTGAAGATGTCGCAGTTGCCACTGTTGTATACAATCTACCCATGTCCTTGATAGTCAAGTGTAAGAAATCACTGCCATACTTGTCAATTTCAATACTAAAAGTACAAAAAGGGTTAAATACACATATTAAAGCACATGACTTGTAATAAATCTCTACTCCCCTAGAAATGATAATAAATATCTTATATAAAATATAATTTACTCACCTCCAGAAAGGAAAAGAGAGGCCATTTGATACAAAAAAATAATAATAAGTCTAAAATAAATTAAAAGCATTGGACTTTAGAATCAGAGAAACTGTTTGGTTCAATACATACAATACATACATACACCTTTAGTTTATAGGACTCTATTAACACAGTCATGGTTATTTTGTCCCATTGCAGAAATACAAATATAACTTTACCATGGGTTAAACAAAATATAAATAATAATAGTGCCAAGTTTAAGGACAATGTAAAGAAAGTATCAGAAAAATGTGGATATTTAACAAAGGCTTGCATTGAGGTGGGCAAAGACCTTGCGCTTGAATGCCTTACTTCCTTTCAATAAAAAATAAACCTAAATTTATTTTACATTCTAGGCCAATAAACTTACTGTGACTGATCTTTCAGAACAAACTTGATAATCGCCAAAGATATTTGGTTGCCATTAGAACGTACTTGAGACCGGTCCTTAAGAATACATCTCTCACTGTGCTGTTCCTAAGATAATTAAAAATCAGACCTCAGAAATATTATATCCATAATGAATGTCTAGCAGGAGTTACAATATTTGTACAATATACTAATAATAGTATAACATGTACAACTGATGGTGACTGTTCTCATATACTAATTATTATTATTATTCATTCAAAATATTTCCGCGACTCTGATTGGCTAAAAGCACACGCATAATTCACCATAACCAGTTACTGATGACCAAATTTGGAAGAATTTTGTGTTTAACGAGGAAATGACGTCAAAAATGCAGCGTTCTTGCAGGTTAAGGCACTGTTAACCGAGAAGATCTGTGGACGAGGTTGACTTGTTTTGGTTGTGAAAACAAAAAATGGCGGCCATTTCACTCTTTTGAAGAGTAAGAACTAGGCAAAATTATAGCAAAAACATGGGGAGAACAGCAAGAACACAACTCGAAGGGCAACATCTGCTATTTGGAGAACATTTGTGGAGCTGAAAAACCCTAAACGTGCACTATTGAAGGTGAACTTAACATCGATGGAGGTAAGCATGTTTTACCTTTGTTTTGAAACTAGCAATTATTTTGAATGAATAATAAAACAATCATTGAATTCGGCTTTTGTATCATATGAAGAATTATGGAGATCTCAGAGACTGTTATCTGCCTCGGCCTACAGCCTCAAAGGATAACACCCTCCTCGATCTCCATACTTCTTCATAAGATATTCACCCTCATTCATTAAATTATTGTTAAGTATTATAAGAACAGTCACCATCAGTTGTACATGTTACAGGTCAAATTATATTCAGGCTAAAATTATTTAACCTAGGTTGACTCTCTATTGAATTAGGGCATGGAGACAAAGGAATTTGTGAATCAACCTAGGTTAAATGAAAATTAACCTGAAATCAAATTTGACCTGTAACATACACGTATGTTTACTGGAGGGCGATTAAATAAATGGATTCAACCTAAATAGGGGTGTAGCTAGGAAGTTTCCAGAGATACTTAATGGAGTATGGATGCAGTCCCTAGTCTGAATTTCAAAAGAAGTAGTTTTGCCTATTGAAGATGCAGGAGGCCATGTTGCTGCTGATATTTTACTATTGTATTAATTGTTACTTCCCTCATCACTGTCACAGTTTCAACCCATCTTTGGTTAACGGCCGGCTCGTGCCAGGCCTTTATTGACAGCCCTGGACAAACACTAGCTGCCAATCTGAAGACTGCAGTAACCCACAACCTTAAGTACAAATGGTAAAAAACTCAGAACTATAAATATTCTTACCATATAAGGTGATATTCCATCACTTCCTGTCTTCTCCAAAGTAAAGCCAAACTAACAATAAAAAAACACTTCCTGAGTGATCTCTACTTTACAACTCTCAGTGTGCAAAGAAAGTAATGTCCAATAGCCCGGGGCTAGTGGATTTTGCTATTGGGCTAGTGAATTCTGTTTTTAACTTGCCTGACGGGCACGTGATGTTTTTGTGGAACTCAAATAACAGAAGAACTGTGAAATCAATTCTGCTAGTCAAAAAGTTTGGGGGCTAGTTGAAATGACGTCTGGGCTAGTAAATGCCAGCTTCAGCTTGCTCGAATGGCAAGCTGTAAAAATGATTTTCTTTGCACCCTGACTCTATACACAGTTCAAACAACTTCAGACAAAAAAATTTCAAGGACTTTTCAAGGATGTTTCGAGGACATATTACAGTTTTCAAGAGCTAAGATTTATTTAATAAATCAACATTCTTTAATCCCCTTTGATCACCCTATTGGCCAAAACATGTCATGGAGTCATTCACGACTATTACTTCTTCAGCCATCATTGATTAGTGGTGTAACGATTATTTGAATTCTCGATTAATTGCGATTATGACCGTTCGGTTCGATTCACGATTCTTTGCTTCCACGTTTCGATTTCGGTTGGATTTTTGCACACCTTTTCTAGGGTGCCCTCAGTGAGTTATTATATTCTAAAATAAGAATCCAGAACTCTTTAATGTGCATTTTTGATTGACCAGCAAAGAGGATAGTGAGACATTTACCAGAAGGTAAATGCAGTTAATGGAACATGAAGCCCCAGGGAGGGTAGGCTAAGGTAGCCTGTCCCAATGTATGCTCAGTTCGATCTTTAAAGCCTTATTTATGAATGAAAGCACGCTAATTTTAAGATACAAACAAAAGCTGTTCGTGGTTGGAACCTGACTAATTTGTCGTATGTTTGTCATCATATTTTTCTTAGCATCGCGCAGATTGGTCCCTGTTTTCAAGGCCCTATTCATGGCTAGACTTTAATCATGATAAGACTAGGTAGCTTATGGTACAACTGTATTCATTGGTTGAGATTTGAGACACTGTCTAGCTATAAGGTTCTGCTATTTCAGACCTGGTCATTATTCGTCTAGCTTGCACGAAAGCAAACAGTTACAGTAATTTTGTTACCCACCCTCCCTCCCAATGGAGGAGTTGTTGTGCTAGGTATCAATAAAGTTTGGGGGGTCACTCCTTGTGGTGCGGTTAAGTCTGCGTTGCGACTTTCCCCAAGCTTTTGGCATTGCTTGTGTCTTGCCATCTTATTCATTTGCCTTAATCTTGTCCGATCCAGCCCAAGCTGTGCTGGGGAGATAAGAAAGGCTCTGCCAATACTCTTGTCCTACCCCACGGTAGTGGGGCGATAAGTGAGGCTTGTGTCTTTGCTGTGCGCATAACCTGAAGTCGCTAGAACCTGCCACAGGGCTGTGTCCCCCGCTTATTACGCCATCTTGTGGTAATTGTCTTATTTGCCTGCGTGCGTTATTTAGTTGTGTTACCTTTTCATGCAGATCTTAAGCGGAATAGTGACATTTACAGTTTGTGCGCCATTTTGTGTTGCCTGGTAAAAATGCTGTCCTTCAACCTCCCCTTGAGAATTTCCAAATAAGGCAAACCATGTGCAACACACTCTTTGTCAGGTTCTCCAACATGGCTACGATCCAAGAAACTGTGAATCCTCCTGTCCCTGTTGTTTAGGGTTGCATGTTGTTTACATTATGCGTTATGTTATAAGAATTAAGAAACATTTACCTAATCGAATCGAAATAATCGAAATCGAAATTGAAAGGCAATTATCGAAATTGAATCGAATCACAAGGAATATGAATCATTACACCCCTATCACTGATCACATTATTTTCATACTACATGTACTTTCCACTACAAGACGTTGCAAAATGACTGGGTATGACTTGCAATTGCATCTGAGGTACAGAAATGGCATTTGAAATAAAGAAACAAAAATTATATTGTTCATGCACAAAAATGTTTTTACAATACCCGTGAGTTTTACAGGTTCTTACAATGAGGATGAGCTGAATTTTCCTTGGCAAAATAATCTAATTTTACAGAAAACAGTGTCTGGTATAGACAAGGTTGTGAATTTCAAGGACTTTTCAAGACCTTATAAAGAAATCAGCTACTTTTCAAGGACCTAAACCAAATTCAAGGACTTTTCAAGATGACTAGTAAAACTCAAGACCTTTTCAAGATTGTACGAGCCATGTCTATATAGCTGCATGTCCCCTGTCTCAAACAAGCCCCCTCCCCCAACACCAAGAATGAAACCAATAAATAAATATAAATATTAAATAAATAAGGACAGTAATTAAGTCCAGAGCTATATGACAACAATAGACTGGAGATGATTATTATTGCTTTAAAACAATGTATTTGTTTATTGCATTAGCTAACTTAGTTCATGAACTTCTACCTATACTATGCAGGATAGTGAACTTGTGGATGAATCTGGTCAGTTGCTTTTTTTTCTGAAAACGGCTGTCTTATCACCATTACACAAGAAACCTTTGGATCATGAGGTCCTTGGTAATTAAGACCTGTCTTAAATCTCAAAGTTGTTTCTAAAATTACCAAGAAAGTTGTGGCTTTATGTTTACAACACTACCTTGAATCATTTTACCGACTTAATGAACCTCTACAATCAGTCTATAAGCAATTTCCATAGCTGCAAATTGTCCTCACTTGCGTTGACAAATTGATACTTGTCACTGTGTTATACTTTTGCTGCTTGACCTGTCTGCTGCTTTTGACACTGTCAACCATGATATCCTGCTTAAAAGACTTCACTCTAGGTTCTCAATTTACAGTACTGCTCTTGACTGGTTTTGGTTGTACCTTACAAACTGCACACAATTTACCTTAATCGATGGGAAAAAATCACAATCTCGCGAGCTCAAATGTGGCATGCCTCAAGGTTCTGTCCTTAAACCCATCCTGTACCTACTTTATACAGCACCACTGGCTGATGTTCTGCATTATTATAAGATACAATTTCATTTCTTTGCTGATACTCTATAACGCATCTCCTTTTCACCAAGCAATGACCTAGAATCACCCAGTACCACTGCTAAAATCCAGGATTGTTAGTTAGATCTTGATAAGTGCCCGGCTCTTAATAAACTGAACTTCTCTACCTCTACTCTAAACGCATTGTCCTATAGTCTCAACCACCACTTTGATTCAGAAAATGATACAATTCATCCATTTCAATCTGCTAAAAACATTGGCGCCATTTTTGACACCCCTATCTCTATGCTTCCTCATGTGAATTAGTATGTATATCAGCCTTCTACTATCTGCATAAAATTTCCCGTATAAGAAAATTCCTATCTTCAAAGACTACTGAGATTCTCGTCCATGCTTTTGTACCCTTCAAGCTTGACTACTGCAACTCTCTTTTATATAATGTGCCGAAGTATGTTTTGAAAAAGCTTCAATTGGTACAGAATGCTTTTGCGAATATGACCACATCACCCTTGTTCTGTCCGATCTACACTGGCTTCCTGTAAATGAGCGTATTAAATCTCAATTTCAAGGCTCTACACCAACAAGCACCCACCTACATTCAAGATTTGGTAACTTGCTATTCACCGCTCAGAACACTCCGATCATTTAGTACACTACACGTATGCATGAATCCCAGTAACTAATCAGAAATCCTTTGGGTCTAGAGCCCTGCTGCTGCTTCTCCTGACCTGTGGAACAGTCTACCGGACAACTTCCGTTCATGTGACAATATTTAAATACTTTTAAATCTAACCTTAACACATATCTTCTTAGGAAAGCATATCTTTGTTAGTATGGCTATTTTTATCTTAATTTTCATTCATTTACTATTTATTGTTTGGAATGTTGTGTAAAGCACCAAGAGCAGGACTGGACAGGCACTATACAAATTTTAACTATTATTAGTTTATTATTATTATTATTATTATTATTATTATTATTATTATTATTATTATTATTATTATTATTATTATCAACTTTCTTGTCCTGGCTCTATACAACTACATAAAAATGGCAAATGAGATTATAGTCATAATCACATTATAGATTAGAACACAAGAGCAAACCACAAAATAACTACCATTGATGTTTGCAGTTTGGTTTTCTCATGCCTCATTGGCTTTTTCCTTGCAGCACAATAAAATTCCATTAAAAAATCAACACTTCCGGTGTTCACAGTTTTGTGAGTATCACAGTAAGAGTATAAATAGAACTGACTTTACATTGAGGTTAGTATGTTCAGTGCTCGGATATATCTTGAATGAATAACTAAATAGCCATTGAACTCAGCTTTTGTATGATGTGAAGAATCATGCAGATAAAGGAGGGCTCTACATGCCTTGGTCAAACACTCCTTGATTTGTATATCATATCATATCATATAAAGCAATAAGCAAATAATTATTGAAGTTGTGAATATGTGAAAATCATATATGTGAACTGCAGAGTGAAGAATTATATTGCAGAGTGCTGCACCGGTATCACAGAGGTCAAGGGTTCGAATCACGTGCAAGCCTGTTTTTTTTTTTCCGACTTACTTTTTGCAACTGCAAAAGTTGCGTATATAACTGCAATGATCTTCATTCACATAATTCAAATAACTATTGTTAATACACAGACACTTTGATTCCATGATATGTTTTATGACCAGAACAGATTACTACTGGCACATGCATATAACATTTTTATCACCAATTAGTTGCTTCCTGAACTGATGGCCCTGCAGCCATTTGCTTCTTCATTATACTTACCTGCACTTTACTTGATTGCGTTATGTCTTCTATCGTCAAGTTAGAAAATTTAACAGTGAGGTTCCCCTTTTGAAGAAATCCAAACTTACTTAACTCGATTGTCTGTCTCACTTCATCCTAAAGGGAATACAATATTCACAGGCTATGAACTTTGGGGAGGTTATCTGATACATGCAGGTCTTTTTTTTCTTACCTATGTGATCTGAAAGGAATCAATGAAGTATTTTAAATTGGAACCATTGACATATATCATAAATCTATCAATTAACATGTGTATTATATTTAATAAAATGAAATTATAGCACAGCTAGAATGTTCACTTGACATTCAAAAGCACAAGTGTCCTTCATATTCCTATTCTGCATGGACTTGGTTGACTAATACATTAATCTCAAAGAATTTGTTTGAAGAATGATTAGCATTGACCCAGGATTAAACTTTATTGTGGGTTCTTGTTCCTTTAGTTCAAATGTATTCTCCCTGATAATTTTCTCTATTCTTCTTGGCACATCCAATGATCAAATTGTAGACAAAATTAATTCAACTGAATTGGCTTTTTAGGCTTTCATATTTGATTTCTAATTTTGCATTATTCTGGCTTATCTTAAACCAACTTTGAACATTCCAGCTCTGAGCTCTCAGCAATCCTCCCAAGTTCATCCATAACCAGAAGCAAATGCCACAACTCAATATTAACAGGCTGAGCTGTTTACCATTAGCTTTGGGGTTTCAATAAGCACCGACAACTGACAAAATGCCTCTGTTACTTTTTCCCCGAAGGAAAAAGGCAAGAGTTTTAAGAATGTGCAAATAAAAAATGAAAACGTATTCTATGATGTGTTTTTCCATAAATTATGCTTTACTCAATGTGGTTATTCAAACACTACATTTCAGTCATTTTTTCAAACGTTTCTTTATATGTTTACGCCGAGTGAAATAAGGTGGTTTAAAGCTGGTTGCCTAACAGAGCATCCCATTGAAAATGTTCTTAAGAACCCTAATTAAGCTTAAGTCTCAACCTACAAGAAGCAGAAGCTAATGCTAAAATGGTGGTGTCGACAAGTGAGTAATTACAAAAAATATGAACAATACACCATACGGGCCACATTTGTAGGATAACCATACCTTTAACTGTATTTTATGGACTCTTCCCCAGCCAAGACGAATAAGAAACATTAAGATTAATAAGGTTATATGAAAAACAAAATTCGCTTTTCCACTACAAGAGGCAGCCATTTTGTTATGATCAAAAATTTGCAATGACGTCAATACTGTTTCCCAGTTCCTCACTCGTTTGACCCAGGGGGTCACCCAGGGGAGGTTTTGTGTCCAGCGGTTTTATTTATTTACGGTTTTTTTTTGTAGTTCGGCCAGGGCAGTAGGTACTTCATATATGATTCCTAGTTCGGTTTCATTTCTCGCGGGCTCACAAAACCTCCTCAGGTACAGGTTAGGCCACAAGTAAGAGAAAATGGTGGACATTTTCAACGACGAGCAGACTTTTTATTTCGCTTTCTTCACGTTCACGATGGCTACAATCATCACGGCTTTTATCCTTTCCCGTTTTATCACTCTCAATCCGTCATATCATGTTTAAAAGGTAAAACTTCAGCCAAGATAATCTTGGTAACATTTAAAGCTCAAGCTTTAGCATAAGCTTAACTTCAATATGATGTGCCCTTAACTTTCTTGCTTGTGTACGCTTTTAAAGTTTTGTACGGATGATTATAGTGTTCAGCTAGCGCAATTCCATTTTGGTAAACAAAATTTATCGGAATATTTTTTCAGGCTGTTAAGGTGTTTTTTTTTTAATTGGCTGATACACAGCATAAAATTAACCCTGAAACGCCTAAATTCCCATTATTTGTTTAGAACCATGCTGGGGTTTTTTAGCCGTCCAATCAGAAGCACGGAAATATTTTTGCTGAAATATGGACTCAGAGATATAAAGGCATCCCCGTCTAAAGAGTAGCTATAATGCATCAGTCAAAACTTGGCGGGGGAATTTAGCATTGGCTGGGTGTCAAAACACTGCTTATTTCCCTGCTCCCTGGGCCAATAAGTTTGTTAAAAGCCCCTTATAGCAGGGGCATTAGTAGTTCTAGGCTCAATTTCAACCTTTCTTTTGGGTGCAGTCTTGTTCCTCTCTGTGAACAGGTTGCTTTCCAAGAACAGTGGCTGGTAATCGAGCCTAAAGCAAAATTGTTCAGAACTCTTTAGTCGTCACACTGCTGGACTCTTTCTAAAGTCAACCATATATATTTTTAACGGTACTTAGCAACTGCCTTCTACATTGCAAGTCAATCATAGTGTACATACATCAGACTACTCAAGATTGACTCAATTCTGTACTTATTTAAACTCAAACCAGCGAACTGCTTAATGGAAAATCTGAACTGCATTTCTTCAAATCCATGAAAAATGTTACTCCGAGGAGTGCCAGAGGATTTATTTTACCTAATTCTGAGACTGGACCTATAGAGCCAGTATTGCGTAACATGTACAAAATGGCTCACTTACAACAACAGCATTTAACATAGCTTTTCCAAACGATTTCCACTTGCCTCTCCCCTTTTTTTGCACCATAGGCATGTCAATAACATTACTGCAAAAGCATCTTGACAAATTTATTTGTTAAGCGCGCTGCCATAGACCGTAAGTCCCTAATTCAACTTTATTGCGTATGCATTCATTCCATCCTAGAATATGCATGCCAGGCTTTCCATTCCAGCTTGCCAGCCTGTTTGTCCGACCAAATAGAGAGGGTTCAGAAAAGAGTCTTAAGAATTCTATTCCCAGAGGTCTCATACAGCAAGGCCCTGGAAGATGCGGGTTTGAAATCACTCTTTCATAGACGCAAGGAATTATGTAGCACTCTGTTTAAACAAATTGTAGAGAGCGATGGCCAGCATAAGCTAGCTGGCCTGCTGCCCGCGCAAAACGACAATCAGAGATATAATTTAAGGAATAGGCTTATGTTTTCAATCCCACGTGTAAAAACAAAGAGGTTTAGAAATTCTTTTATAATGCAAATATAGAGATAAGCAACAAATGTAAATAGAACTTTTATTCTAGATTTGATGTAATCTTAACACTATATTATTAATAATTCTTCTTTCTTGTGATATATAGTTAGGAATTTTTATAAGGTTAAATTTTTATCACATGTACATAACGCAAGAAATGCAGCTTATAGCTGCTAGTTGTGATTTTGAATAAACGATTTATCTTTTTATCTTTCTTATCTCTAGAATCAAGTGCAATTTTCCAATGTCTTATCATCATAGTTATTTTCTAAATCTAAAATCTAAATCACGACTTTCTATTTTGCTTATTTCCTAAAGGTTTTCCATCTTCATTTTACCTTTTCCCCAGGCAGTTTGGCAAAGTTAACAGTGGATTTGTGATCAAAACACAGTGGAGGAAGAGATCTCAAAACAGCTCTGCCTTCCTCTTTGTGATTTTTTCCAGTTTTCTGAAGGTGAGAGTAATGGGAGAGTAACATTTCGTGTTTACCCACTGATTCGCTATTGGCTTGCAAGTCAGTAGTTTTAGCTAAAAATTGTCTCCTGAACTTTCTGTTGTTACACTGCATTTATCTGTTCCAAAAGGTTTACTTTGTGTTAATTGTCTCACAGTGTAATTTTGGGTTTTAGTAGTGGACGATTGGTTTCTTTGCTAATTGACTTGTCCTGATGATCCACTTATATCTTGAACTGCTGTTAAGTATTGGCAACTCCTTGCACTTTAAAAAAAAATGCAGCTTTACGTCTCCTACTGGAGACAGGACCACTATTTTTTTACGTGGTCATCCAGGCCACGCAAAGGTCTAACCATTTGCAGGGAAAAGGTAGTACCTTCATTTCTCAGTTATTTGAAGACCCTGTGAGTATTAGTCCGACCCCGGGAATCAAACTCACGACCTCTCGCTCAGCAGTCAAGTGCTCTACCAGCTGAGCTAATCCTGTTGCGGTTTTGATACTAATGTTGCTCCATTCCTTTCTGTGTCTAAGACTAGGGTGACCTAGTTTGTGCCTTCCTGTCCTGTTTTTTTTATCATTGCTTTTAATCTCATTCTCTGTAGCATCATCTCTTCTGCCGCCATCTTCACCATCTTGGGAAGCAAGGGTTTTCCTTTAGTCACTCACGTTAAATCCCCACTTCTGTCCCTACTTCCTAACGGGGCTAGGGTTTCAACTGACTGATGCATAATGATTAACAGTTCTCCAAGTACATCCACAGCTCAATGGTCCGTGTTGAGCCGTTTAGATTTGTTGCACTACGTAATAAACGGGCAAAAACATTTATATCGGTATTTTCAGTTAGTGGAGTCAATGAGTGTGTCGTCATTCGCTAAGCTGTACTATGGAGTGTGCGAATAATTTTCTCTTTGAAAACTTTATGTAAAAAAAAATTCATTGTGCTCGTTAAGTAGTTTTAAATCATTGTTATTCTGAATAGACTTTGTGCATTGCTCTTAATGTTAAGATAGTAACCTTTGAAAACTACCAGGTAAAAAAAAGGTCTCATAATGTGTATGCATACTCTTTTGAGCAGGCACTAGCTTTCGCCACTAAGTTAAACCAGGCTCGTAAGATGCTTATCGATATTACTCAACTTTGTCTTGTCTGGGATAACTAAATTCTGGCCAGTTTGGATTTCGATTTTGGTTGAATTTTTGTTCTTAAAACTGTAATTTTTCTATTTGTTACAGACTACCAGACGGGACTTTTTTGAGTCCTAATTTTGCAGGTAAAATTGAGCAAATCTACAATTTTGATTTGGGCTTCATTAAATCCTTTGTAAGTTATAGAATATTTTAGAAGAAGCCACTCCCAATATTAGCACAGTCACTGACAAAACTTAATAAATACAACACTTACTGTATCAGTGGCCATCCAGGGGGTCAGTCCTTGGGACATACATCGTATACGGGCATGGTTTGGGATTTTGTTGACTTTTTTTTTTTATTTTTAGTCTTGGCCAGGGGGGTTGGATCACTTTTGCCAGTTACAATAGGGTCTCGGGGGAAAGACCAAGGGGATTTGGAATGCTCCTTGTAGTCAAGAAGGAAAACATGCAATAAATCCTCTCAAAATTTTTCTTGATCACAAAGCACAAGTTGGAGATTTTTTTTTCTGCAGCAAAGTGAGCAGTAGAGCCTACTACCAGAACTGGAAATAAGAAGCAAAGGACTCTGAGAAAGTCTTAATGAATCCTACAACATCAATGTTGTCCTTTGCCAATTCCATGAATGAATTTCAACACATACAGTAGGCAGGTGCAATTTGGTTGGATTTCATTTTCAGCTGTTTTGATGTATCCAGATAAAGTACAATTCCCACCATGAAAACTAAATTTTATACTTCTTTCTGGTAACTAAAGTAGCCATGTAGGTATCTTATGAATCATCAAAGTTCAGCTAGTTAGAGCACTGCTGTGGTGTCATACAGCTGTAGAATTATGTGATTAAATTGTTGAGGGTTTATCACAACTACTTAAGTATAACTTGTCTTTCTTCCCTCGAAATAAATGCATTCTAGTTCAAAATTGACGTGTTCATCAATTCCTCTGCAACTCTTATTATTTAGTCAAATCTTCCTTCCAGTTGTTACCAAATATGCATAATTCATGTTAAAATGTAGTATTATTTCCTGTATCCATCTGGTATGATAAAATCCGAGAGTAAATACTAACATGTCAAGCGCAAGGTTGACCCTGCACTGTTACCTCCTAGAACCAAGGGTTTTCATTAAGAATTCCAGTAGCAGGAGATAGGTGTAACATAACAGGAGAATCGATGAAGAGGCTCCACATCTGAATAAAAAACAGTCATAACCTAACGATTGTTAGCTGGAGAATTCTGTGTAGTAAACGGAGAATTCTCCAATCTCTGATGCCTAATAAACACCCTGCAGAGAGCCATGAAAGACTTTGTCAATTGTAAGGTCACTGTGTTTTAGTTCATTTGTACATACGTCAATTGTCACTTCAGTTCAATCATATTTTTTTCTCATAGAGAAGAGTGGCCTCCCAAGAATGGACATAAAATAGGCAACATAGCAGCTGGCTATCAACATGAATTGCACTCTAGAAGCAAAGCCTGCAAGCAGCATGATGATGTTTTCATAAAACAATGCAAAGAAGAAACTGTCTGCAGCCCAGAGCATCATTTTTTAAACACTTTATTCTAAAGCATTGTAAGGGCATCATATTACAGTTTCATCAAAGTTATCTCAAGCTTAAGGTTTATTATTTCTATGTTATTGTTTGCACATATGATACCTGAAACATATAAAGCAGCAGGTATATTGTATATTTCTGTCAACAAAATTAAAACAATTCTAGAGAATTACATTTGTGTAGAAAATAATATCTCAGTTAGGTTACAAACAAATTGTAGAAATGAAATTTGAAACAATAGTCATATTTGTGAGGCTTGTAAAAGTTTCTCAGTACAGTCGAATTGCCAAGAACATGTGTTTTTCCAAAAAATGTGATACAATGAGGCTGAAGATCCAAAATGGCCTTTGTAAGTAATGCAGCTTCAGATAAAAACGTTCGTTTGTTTTTTTGCAGCATGCCGCATTTATTTATTTTTTCTCTTTTTTTATTTGTCTGTTTATATGCTTATTTATTTATTAATTTATTAATTTATTTATTTGTTAAAGTTGTTCACTAGCAACTTCAACAAAGTAGTTTTTCAGACAAGCTGTCTCTTACCAATAATGTTTAGTTCTACTAATATACTAAATTAAATTAGCCTACAGCAATAGAATAAAATTGAATTGTTAAAAATCCATGGAAAATAAAGAGATTCAAAAGCGGACATTAGTCAGGCTATGTCATGGATGTGCTGTGTAGTTAGGATCCATACAAGTAAAAGCTAAAACTGGAGGGAGGGTGAGGGGGGTGAAGCAAACTGTTTTTGTGGAAGGAATTTAATTTCGACCTTATCAGTTGTTTCTTCTGAGCTAACCTGGATAAAAATTGATGCTGAAAGGAAACTTCATCAACCTTAATTATTGTCATTATTGACACAGACTCAGGTTGTTTTACAATTATATAATTTTACATTATTTACTGTCTCGGTAAGGTGCAGAATTTTCCACAATGATCTACTATGCGACCAATGGTAAGGGTATCATTACCAGCTAAAATTTGTATTATTTTAAAAAGCATTGTAAAAGAAACAGGTGGTATTATTTGTATTCTAACAGCTGCTGCCTGCTGCACTTACAGCAATACAGTGTTCATTTGACTCGTTTTTGTTTTCTATTTTGTTTTGTTTTGTTTTTCTCAACGTTCTGGAGTAAGGAGTGGTTTGCGGACAGCTGAAGCCTTATTTGCACCCAATTACAAAAACGTTGTCATAGAAAAATGAAAAAAAGGAAAAAGCCAAAAAAGGAATTAATTTGGGTGATAAGCCTAATGAATTCATTGGCAGCGTCCGCACATGGACGTCGCATTTGCCTGTTGGAATTACCCATTGTTTTAAAGCTGAAAGACTAAAACTGAAAATTCCAGCAGGGAAATGCAACGACTGTAAATGAATCTACCATAAGAATGTGGCTTAATTAGCCTATTTAATTCCTATTTGGCTTTTTCCTCTTGTCATTTTTCTATGACAACGTTATTGCAGTTAGTTGTATCTACATGTGTATTATCAATAATACTTAGGTATTTCAGTCATGTAGTCTGATTTAAGGAAAGTGCTTTAAGTTTTAATCCATTTGAGCTAGCTTTTGAAGACTGGCGCCACTCAGGTAAAAATCAGTATACTAATACGGTAGTATTTCTCGTCCTGTTTAACTGCTGCCATCAAATTATTACTACTTCCATAATAGTGATAATTTTTATTGAAATTTTTAAGTGGTTCTGAGAGTGGCAAATGAACAGAATAAATTGAGCGATTTGTAAATTATCCGCGCTCACGCGCTCACGTCCTCCCATGTTTACATACTTGTTTCCGGTAAGGTGAAGGAGGAGCCGGAAACTAGTAATAATCGCTCTCCATCATGCAATGATGGGGCAATTGCGTACGTACCGGCTCAAGAGTTAAAACAATATTGGAAAATTTTTTAGCTGCACTCCATCCTTTATTACGCAAATATAATTGTAAGTATTGCTTACTAAAAACTATGCCAGTACCAAAAGAAATGGCCATGGGGTACACGGGGTTCGGTTAGTCTCGCTCTAAAATGTGTTCTCGCGTGCACTGTGGCCCTATTTTTTTTTATTTCCGTAGAGATATTATTCTCATGAACTCCTTTGCTCTCATTCGTTCACAAAGAAATAAGCATTTTATGCTTTGTTTCTATCTAATTTTAGAGTTATAGTAGTGTCATTGCTCTCCTCAAGAGGACGGAAGGTATTAAGGTTTCAGCCAGTCATATTTTAAGACACCATATAAAAGATAAACAAGCGAATGAGCAAGGCGTTCCTTGCGTCAGTCGAAAGAGCGGCCTGCCATATGTGGAAAGCTTGAATTTTTTATGAATTGGCGGCTGTCCGATCGCTGGAAGGAAATCGTTGCTGGTGGCTGCGCAAGCGGTAACATAATGCATCTAAAGTTAGGATTCAAATTAGCTTAAGCGCCAGTTATTGATATGCAAATCCAGAGATGTAGTTGCACGGTTCGATTTCCACGAAGTGAATGAAAGACGCCTATTGAGCCGGCCCAGACGAAGCCGATTAAATTTCCAGTGGATTTGTTGTGTTGCCTGTGGAGATGTAGTTGCTTCTTGGTCAGTATAAAATCTTTATTTTCGTGATCCCGTTGGGTACGTTTTGGGAGATCGCGGAAGCCGTTCTTCCTTTTATCATGGTGTTCATGGCGATGATTTTATCTCTCGATGATCAAACGGGTGACATGCCTGACAATCTTCAGCTTGCAGACGGCGAAATATCCATCGCCTTCTGGTCTTTCGTGTTTGTATTGCTTCTCATTGTAACCGTGTGGTTTTACATCACACAAATCGCGCCCATGCGAAGGTCTGTGCGTCAAGTCGAAGAGGAAGTTGACAAAGAAGAAGAGGTCGCAAAGAGAATTCTTGAACATTTAAGCAATGATTTGCGGTTTAAGAACGAAAAGTCGAAAGATGAAGGCTCTGAAAATACTTCTCCTGTTCATCTTACGAAAATAACAGATTCCAGCATCTATGAGTACGTAGACGACGAAATCCATATTCATTACTCGCAGTACGCATGGGATGATGACAGTTACAACACAAATGATTTTCCAGTTGCGACTGGAACCGCTCGAAGACTTTCAATGGAAAATATGGACCTTATTTTTCCCGGGGTTTTACCGAGTATTGTTGAAGAAGAGGAATTAGAAGAGGAAACTGACACCGATGTCAGTGAGAAATCACAAGAAAGCGGCGATTTTGATGGTGATCAATATGCGGGGGACTTAACTAATTTTCCTACGATTTACAAGCCGAACGGTAACAACAATGTGGAGTCAATAAATAGCTTACTAAACAAGGAGCAAAATAATCTTGAGTGCGGCGATATAAATATTGTCATATCTTTGGACAATCAGGAGTTGCAAGCGAAAACCTCAGGTACGAAACAAGATCGCATGTTAAATGATGATCAGCACGGTAACAGCAGTCACTCGCTGTACTCATCGGCGGAAGAAAACAACGTACTGAACATTAATTCGTCAATCGAAACTGCAACAAAGCAGCAAAAAAACGGCTCTTCGTTTTCTTCCCGGACTAACAATATTACTCAAGTAGAAAATACAAAAAACTGCAAAATTAGCACTCCAACTGCAGAGCCACGTCACACCAACAAAGAATTCGAGAGCGTGATGGCAAAAGTAGATTTCACTTCCGGTAGCGTCGACACTAATTTAGACAAAGACGACAACTGCTCACAAATCATCCCAGGAATATCGCACGATGATGTGATCGAACAAACTTCAGTGTTTACATTATCTAGCTCTGACCTTAAGCCAAGTTTCAAAAAAGATGCAAATGAGTTTGAAGAACATGAAGTTAAAATATGCACATCTAACATGCAGAAAATTCCCTGTGTCGCCGAGGATCAACATTCCGAACATGATTTCCGCTTAAAACATGTAATAAATCCAGAACATGTTGTGAACAACAACCTTTCTGAAGAAGTGAACAAAGTTGTTATGGGACACACCGGGGGATTAACAGGAAGAAGTCAAGTCGGAGAACTCCTTTTATTAAATGGCTTTGGCGATGACATAGCTGATTCTAATGGCCACACAACCCACGCTTGGACATTTTTTGCTATGTCGGGTGGCGATGAAACAACGACGCCAAAGAAGACAAACTTAAAGGAGGACGTTCAATCCGATAAAATGGAAATTCCATCAATTATCGTTGACTCTTATGACGAGAGTTTACCGATTGACAAGTCGATTGTTGATGTGGACTCAAAGGTTGTCATGAATGGACATGAAATAACCTCGCAGTATGGCGATTCCTTTGAAACTGACATTGATATTGATGATATTGATTTGAGCGAAAGTGATAACTTAGACAACGAAGGTGACTTTAGCATTTATTTTAAAAGACACGTCTCTGTTACAGACTTAGATAAAATTCTGGCAGAGGAGGGACAAGATGATGTAAACTGTAATGCTGGCGATGTTTTGGAAACAGATCTGTCAATTGAAGACCTTCAAGGAGAGCAAACTGAAATCGACATACCAAGGACTAGTAATGAGGTATTGCAAAAGACGGAAATGGATAATACGCGTTCAACGATCGAGAAAACATGCATGAAAGACGAAATGGACACGAGTATTGAAAAGTCTAATATTGTTAGTACAACATTAAGTGATAATTTAGAAATGCAAGCAGCAAGCGATGAGGACCTTGATGATACCGACTCAAGCGATGATTCCCTCCCTAAGAGTTACACGGTAGAGTCGTTGTTTGACGATGTTTCGTTCCAAAAGGATGGTGTTTATGGTGAATTAGTACTGTCCCAGCTTAATGAAAATCATGGCAATAAACCGGACGAAAGTAGTTTCGATCCTCATGGTGACGATTGGCACGGATTTTCGGAGGAAATCAGGCGTGAGCGAGAACCATTTCTTTTTACAATTCCCGAGGACGATGAGATTGGACTCGCAGAATTTGACAGCATCATAGAAAACTGTTTTGTTGGAGCAATGGATAATCCCATTTATGATAATGAGGTAACCCGTACCAAGGCAACCGAGCAAGAGAAACTATTAAATGCTCCTATAGCTACAGTGGAAACTTTTGACTCTGATCTTGATCTAGATGAAGTTGAAGAAAGCAATAAATCTGAAAAAGAAAAATATGAAGGAGAAGCAACTGAGAATAAGCAGACGCTGGATTTTGTCGTGACAAATGACGCTGAAACGGAAATAGACAAAAAGGACGGCGTGACGGAGGGCAAGAACAAAAGCAATGGCGTGACTGAAAATAGTGGGAACATTGGTATTGCAAACGTCGAACAAGGAACAGTAACAACAATTAAAACTGATTTTGATCTTGAGGAAATGAAACCTAGCAATAATTCCGACATAGAGAAACACCATATAGAAACCGCTAAAGATGAAGAGATTCTGGAGAACAGAACTGATGAAAGCGTTAGTGAAACTACAAACAGAGCTGAAAGCGTGAAGAATCTGGCGGAGGGCAAAAACAAAGACCCTGAAGAAACTGATCCTCAAATGAACGATTCCAATAGAAATGACGTGATTCAAAGAAGTGGGAAAAGTAGTGATGAAAATGTCGAGGCTAAAGACGGTCCAAGGTCAGTGAAAATTGTGAAGAAGATCAAAATATTTGTCAGGAAAGAGGTCACCGTTGCTGAAGAGGGTAATATTATGGAGGACTTAATTGTAGGTGCAAAGCAGGTCACTGAGGATGTTGCGATGAAAGAAGTGGATGAAAAGATTATTCCCGCGTGTCGCGAAGCCAGTAACCATCATCCATACGATGTTGTTAAATCAGAAATTTGCCCAGTTGATCAGTTTATGAAATGTATGACCTTTCATGAGGAAAAGTGTAATTATACAGAGATCAATGCCAAAGACTTGGAGGTCGTAACCAAGACAGACCAGTATTTTTCTAATGAACCCGAACCCAAAACAGTGCCACGCATGACTGAAACTCAAGGCTCAACCGCACGTCAGCATCTTGTTTCTGTCGACGCGAATGGCCTGGCAGAAACCGTTGATGACACAATAGAGGCTCAAGTATTACCTATGGAGGCTCAAGATTCAGAGGGTGAAATTAAGTACGTTTCCGCCTCAAACAATCAAGTAAATACCAAAGCAGGGCCTGCCTTGAAAGTCCTGACTGAAAATGAGGAGACTCTCTTGTCACCCATGAATGTCCATGCTCTTGGCAGCGAGGTCACCCAGTTTTCAACTCAAAACCCGGTAGAAAATAATAATGTGGCGATTGTCGTAGGACGGAAGACAAGAGTCGTAGCTAACACCATGGAGACGGAAATGTCACAAGTGAAAGCCCAGGAAGGTACCACCTCTAAAGATGTTACGCCAGCAGCAAAGGGAATAAATAAAACGACAAAAATTAATGTTAAAGAAAAAGCAAGTAAGACCGCTGAAGATTCAAATATGAGTAACAAGATTGTCTCGATGCACCCTTCTACTCAGTCTCAGGAGTGTTCTTCCATAAAAATAAACGTTTCTGACGTTCGAGGAAAACTTACGAAAATTGGAAACAGAGAAAACAAGCAGGTATGGTCTTCCAGATTATCGCCCCCAACAGCTTTGGAAACAGAACCTCGTAAGGTATACCTTACCTCTTGCAATATACGCCTTACCAAAAGTCATGAAGATCTTAGACTTGTTGAAAGAACGCCTGGAAGAAAACAAGAAAGTATTGAAGAGGAAGAGGTACCTGACACGCAATCGTCGCAAAGTGAAGGCTCACCAACGCCGACGCCCCCGGAATTGAACCGTCCTTTCTTAGAGGATGATGTGTTCAAGTCGGTTGAACCTCCCTCTGTTCACACGGCAAAAATTACTGTTCAAGAGATGGTAGGTGACAGGCAAAGGATTGTAATTCTGAATGTGAAGAAGAAGGTTCATGGCAAAGCAAGATGGAAGTCGCTTAATGACCTTGACTCTCTGAAGATGGCCTTGTCTCCACGGCGAAGTAGCGATTTAGGAATAGGCTTTGCAGGTGTCCCCGAGGAAGGAGAAAGAATCGAAGAAAACAACATGAAAAGTGAGAAGAAAGCTTCTATACAGATTGTACCTGTTGTCGAAGTAAAATCTCGGCGAGACCGCAGATCCCTGCCTGAGATTCAGCCTACAGGACAACTTGTCAAGGCACCTGTCCTCAGTGCAACTGCTCAACAAAGTTGTGAGACCCTGACAGAAAGTGAAGTTGAAAAGACCTCCAAAGATAGCGTTATGCCTGTATTACACGAAGAACCACTGCAAAATTGTCAACCTGTGATAGAAAAGGAAACACATGCCTATTCAAAGTCTAAGCTGCCCATAATTAAAGCTACAGCACTGCAGAATCGTGAAACCAGCCCTGGAAGTATGAAACAATCAGAGATATTCAAGGCTACTGTTACATCAACAGTTGAAGAGAACCTTTTTAAAACTAGCAAAACTGAAGTGGAGGCTAATGTAAAGGTTGAGAATCAGCCTGAAATAAAAGCGCGCGTTTCACGAATATACCCAGAAAAAGTTGACAAACCGTGGATAGGTAGCGCATTGGTTGCAGAAGAAAATATACAAAATACCAAACTACCGAAAAGAATAACCCGTGTGCATGATATATCACGAGCTGAAATTATTCCGAAATTAGAGAAAGAGAGCGTGACCAAAATTGCAGATGAAACCACCAAAGGAAACAATATCAAAATTCACGTATCTCATCCGTTATCGTCGCCAGATATGAAGATGGATTTTATCCAGCCTAGCGTACCTCCTTTTGTAGAAGATGTCCTGCAGAAAGGGCTGAAAATCGAAAGTGGTGCACCAGAGAGATCTTCTACGTTAGACGATAGTCGGCGGCAAGAACGTGAATCTGGGTACGGAAGCTTGGGCCTAAGTCCGTCTGCGTCTGTTAATACACAAGTAAATAGTGATTTTGTTCTAGAGGGAGCCAACGAGCGCAGCATAAGCAGTCTTAGCAGTATTGATGACGAGGAGTTCGGAGGAGAAACTCTTGGAGAGAGTAAAATTATGGTTACAGATCTGGATGCCTTGTTAGCTCAGCAAGGTGTTCAACCACCAGCTAGTTCGGACTTAAAGAAACCAGAGGTAAAAGAAAAAGTTCGAGTTCTGGCGCGTATGGAACCGGTTCCAGAAAAGGTTGTTCGAATCAACAAAGAGGAAGACAATGATGGCGTGGTTATTCGGCACGTCAAACACGAAGAACCTATCGTTGTACAACCAATCATCATAGCTGACACAGCTGAGCAGGAGGAATCTCAAGTGATTTCTGCGTTCTTAGTCAACGATGGATACGATGATGATGAGCTCGATGAAGTATTTTTGGAGGAGTACACGCCGTATCACGAACCTGATAGGTCCTCCAGTCGCACACACAGCAGCGATGCAGATTCAGAAACCTCGTCTGTAAGCAGCTTACCGCATAAGCACCGACATCGACAAACAAGGGCAGCACTCGAAGCTGGAAAGAGTGGAATGAGAAATCGCACCGAATCTAGTGGTTCGTCTAAAACAGCTACCCCTGTTGCCGAGTTAGAGAATGAGGGTGCATCAACTTCTTCTAGATCAAACACGCCCAAAAGCAATGGGTACGAGATCTCGCGGGACGAATCGTTTGCAAATCACTCACCTGAGCAAACGCATAACGTGAAAATGGAGAAGCCAAGGGACTTTACCTCTGCTTTTACTCCCGCTTCCCAAACAGCAGAATTTCGGCGTCCACGAGCAAGGTCTCACGGTCATAAGTCTGACGAGGAACTTGTTGTTCAAAACAGACTTCTCGGAGATAGTTTCCAGGACGTTAAGACATTTCCAGGGCTCAATATTGACAAAGAACGCTTTAAGGAGGCCGCTGACAGTCGCAAATCAATGCCTGATCTGTCTGTTCGAAAAGATCAAACGATAAACGACTCGCCATATCTGCGCGGACTAAGTGCACACACTCGCAAGTGGCTCAGTCAGAATGTTTGGATGGATCCAAATGGGCAACAGGAGGAGGAAGACCTCATGACTTCAGATATGTTCTTGTACCCGTCCAATCGCTTTCAGCCAGGATCAAACATTGATGCTAGTTTCCTATCGTTAGCCAATGAAAGAGACTTTCCTGATGATATATCGGTGTCCACGTTATCAACTCGTCCTCAAAGCCCAATGTCAGAGTTTTCGTTTGCTGGGGAGACACCCTACTGGGGACTTCGTAGAGGTTCAACAACCGTGATCAAGTGTTCGAATCCGCGGTGTGAAAAGGAAGAGGTTTTGTTTACCGGCGAGAAAACCACCTACACTTCTTGTCCTGCTTGTTTTACGTACTACTGTTCGCGTACTTGTAGACGTATGCACTGGACTGAACATAAGAAAGTCTGCTTCTTTGGTCGAATAAACAGTTATATTCGTTCGTTTATTTACCTCTGTCATAAGAAGGAGAGTCTGAAATTCCAGCTTTCTCAAACAGCTAAAGATGGCTACAAAAAGAAGGGTCGTGGCAGTGTTATGGTGACATTTGCTTCTGCACAGTTGGCCAGAAAGTTCATGACTAGCGGTTGCACATTTTTCCCCAGCCCTCCAACGTACTCCTCATTAGTTAATGTCCGTGCAGAAGGAGTCATCAGTAAACATAAGATCTCGTTAATGCAGCACGTCCAAGACTACCAACCCGAGGAAGAATTTGTTCTTAATCTCGCTATAATTGCTGGTAAAATGGAGGATCTTCCCGCCAATCCTGTGCCGCGAAGGAAAGTTAGTACTGTCCTTCAAGTAATTAAGATTCCTTTAAGCAGTAAACTCAAAGAGACGCCACCTGCGGCTTCTCTTCCAAATGACCCGAATACTGAGATAAAGGTTTTCTATCTACCGAAGTGTTCTCGCCACGAATTTGTCACTGACAACGAAGCCCGCAGGCATTACTGCAGAAACATTTCCAAGAATCTGAAGCAGTATGGAATTCGACTGAAACATGACTATCCGGATGTGTATGACAAGCTTTGCCGGTATGTGGATCAAAATATTCACTTCACTGAACCTCTCACGGTGTACGGAAACCATGGAAAAAAGATTGTCATGTGTAAAATAATGCCTGAGACTGGGAATGATGAGACCAAGACTTAATACAGCTGTGGAAGGTGTCATCAGGTAAGGCTGGCCTCTTCGTCATTACATTATGGGTTGGGTCACCTCGTAATCGTAATCATATCGGCACAAAGGCACCATTCCTATTTATACGCTCCGCAATTATTTGGTGCTTAACTTTGAACTTTCAGAGTACAAATTTATGGTTGACTTCACAGATAATTTGTGTGTGTTTTGTTTAGCATAGCGCACACCCCTAAAAAGGTTTATCAGGTCGTTACGCATGTGAAAGCCGCGAAAATGGTACGGAAGAAGCTATGAAGAGAAAAGAAAAAGAAACGATCGCGACGTTCTAAAAATTTCTTTTGGAGAAGTTATATTTTATTTTGGCACATGTCTGTCGGTTAAGATCGTCAGTAACTCTTTTTGACTAACTCCCTGCAGCTCGCTGGCCTAGTTTTTAGTCCTGTAATATTTTGAACAGACAAATTGAATTTATTGTTATAGAGACTAGTTGATTGTTAAGATATCAAATTTCAATGATACATACGCTTTTTAAAATAAGTCTTTAAATAAGAAAGTATCTGCTACGATTTATGAGGTACAATATTTGAGATTATAAAAATGTACGTAATATTGTATATAGATGAAGAAAGGATTTTCTTCATTATTAAATTTATTATTTCCTCTCTAATTTTAGGTTTTCTTTGCCTTCATCCATATCATATCACGTGTACCATAAAATATTTAGTGGCAACTGAAGTTGCTTTGTTGTATAACTTTATTTTAACCTTTTCGTTTTTCAGACCTTATCTTCTAACAACCCCATGCTAAGCCTTGCAGAGCAGACTCGCTTCTATTCAACGACGCCACGCGGTTAAGGTGGCTTACTATCTTGAAGATTCAGTTTCGCTGAAGGGGAAAAGTCGTATTAGGCCAAATACGCCTCCTGAAGAAGCATTTTTAAACAACTTCCTATCCGAATTAGTTGTTTATTTAGAGTATCTGTTTATCAGTTGTATCAATATCAAATTGCACGAATGGACGATTAGTTTTAATTGGCTGTTGCAGCAAAAAATATCTTTTGCGATAAAACAGTTTGCATTAGTTATCGGACAGGCGAAATCGGTCAGTTAAACAGCTAGTGAAGATTTAAACTGGAAATACCTATCCTAACCTATTTTAACCAATCACAATGAAGGAAAAATCCTGAATTAGAGCTTCAGTTTGAGAATTAACTTGTCCAATCATAAAAAGACGTTTAAGCGATGTCTGTGCTTTGGAAAGTTGTCCAAGCTGGAAGTCACTGTGTAAGTTTACGTAATAACTGACAAGAGATATTCATTACTCAGAGTTTTTCTTATTCTGGCATTGATACAACTAGAAGCATATAACTTACCTTTGTCTGGTAGTTCAGGGATAATCATGTTCGTAATTTCAAATCACCCCATTCTTCCGGGAATGCCTTTCTCAGTCCATTACTTCACGTGGTCGTTGTTATTGAAATCCAAAAGAAAACTTATCTGATTTTAGACACAATAATCATGCAGATGTTTTATGTATACAAGAAACAAGAAATGATTATGCAACAATATCAGGGCCGTAGCCAGTATGAGGCGAACCGAGGCACTCGCCTCGGTAAAATTTTACCAAATACTGTCGATTTTTATTTTTTTTATCAGACTGATAATATTAGAAGATTTCATACGGCTGATTTCGTACAACGGACCGTGTGTTCGCCTCGGTTGTAGTTTCTTCCTGGCTACGGCCCTGGATTCATTCTAAATAGATGCCGTTTGGATTTCATGAAGTTTTCCATTTAGAGCACAGCAGCAAACGTTTGATCATACATATGACTTTCTAGCGGTTTTTAGGGTTAGTGACTAGAAAAAATAATTTAATTTTTCACATGGTTTTTAGCATTTTCCGTTAAACATCTCTCAAAACAAACAGGCTGGGTCGTTTAAACGCAAAATAGCGCGCATGATAATGGCGATCAGACAAGGATTACAACTACGAAACGTAGCCAACAGGACTGTCGTAATGTACATGCTTGCGCAATCTTACTGTTGTGCTTATCTTTTATCGGTGATGTATCCATTACAGGGACGTTTGTTTACGGGTTGATATTCTTAGTAAATTGCAACGAAATAAGGACTTTTTGAATTCGTATAACTGATGTTGTTAGGCTTGCTTTCCATATTATCGACTGGATCCCTCGGGTCGTCTCAAAATACGTTCAAGTGATACAGACGACCACATGGGAACACCTCTAATTTGATGCGCGCCGACGTTTGTTTCGACCGGAGCAATTCCCTGGATAGGACCGCCGCATATACAGCTATTTCTAAAAAGGTTGTCGGAAAAACTGTGCACGCGACAATCCCAAAAGGTAATATGGGATATGATCAATACACCGTTCCTGACACTGTAGCTGTCGAACCTACTTTTATTGCTTTCCTTTAGCACTCGCAAACATACGTCCATGGCCTCTCTTGCTATTGTTTGAAATTTCTTTGAAAAACAGTGAACTAAAAACCACCCACAATACCTTTCGGGATTGTCGCGTGCACTTTTTCCGACAACCTTTCTCGAAATAGCTGTATCTACATTATCTTACAGTCGTCAGTGTGATGTCCATCGTCTCAATGTTTTCAATAGATCGATACCGACGATGTTGACGATAATATGGAGACCAGGTTTTGAACAATTTTGTTTATTTAGCATGAATATAGTAGCATTTGCATCGAGTTTAGGAAGCGAATCTGTGCAAAAGTGTGAAATTGCTATACATAAACGCAAACAGAGTGAACATTTACAACTGTAGACTCGATTAACAGCCGTTAAGCGCTCTTGCGAGAGCAGGAATAAAACTGGACCCGGCCCTTAAACGGGTGGAAATCCGCGGCGAACCTATTCCCTGGGATTAACTTAATCATTTTGATGCATTAACACTTGGTAACCTTTGAAACATGTATATATTATTGTCTATTTACCGCCCCGCTGTAGTCAAGGCATACATTTTGAAGTAGCTAGCTAACGAATAGTTTTTATTTATGTGTAAAGACGATTGCTATGTATTCATTCCTAAAAAATATTGGTTATGGTAAAACAACACGTAAATAAAGTGTTACTGTGATCAATTTATTGGTGTTTTGGCGACATCTAAGACGAAATCACTTTTCGAGGGGGTAGATGTGGGGTAGAAAAAGGGAGCTTACCCCCTAGGTCTTGATCGTAAAAAGGCAATTAATTAAACACGCTTCTTATTATTATTCTTTGTTTTTTCTGTTTCCACAATCAAAGTTACAAAAAACTGACCCGCAGTGTAACCGGTGTTCTTCGGGGCGGGTTAGTGAAAATATTGGCATAAATGTGTTGGTAAAGCAAAAATAAAGAGAAGTGTTTATTAATCGTATGTTTGCGGAAGACATAGAGTCAACTCTGTCGTAATCGACCACCCTTGGTGCAAAGCAAGGAGGTGCATGGTCGTCTACGGGAAAAAATCAAGAAAATAAGCTCAAAGTGAACTGATTAACTCGAGCACGTAAAGGTATTACCTAACAAGCTTAATTTTTTCGCAAACAGAAAACTGGCAAAAATGTTTGACATCAAATAGCGCTTGGAACCCGAGGGGTACTCCAAAAAGTCTTATATTAAGGTCGAACCCAATCGAAGTCAATCGAACGATTAGGAGTTCGATTGGGTTTGATTACCGAACGTTCGATTAGCGGCTACCCTAGGCTAAAAGTATCTTGAAAGCAATCACCATGTATTTAAAAGGAAAGGTGGAGCGAGGGATTTTCTGGTGACATGAGGAAAAATTACGCTCGATAGAGGCATGAACATAACCTGAACCGATGATGGTTTTTCAAATGTAATACCCCAATTAAATTGGAACACAAAGTGTAATTAATTGCTCTTTCTTATAACTCCAACCTGGCTTTATCAATAGCCACGAATATGGAACTATATTCTAGCTTGTCATTTAGTTGCACTCCGACTCTGATCTTAAGCGAAAAAGACAAAAACGCAGGGTTTAGAATCCTTAATCGTGCCGAGTATGACACTGATTTCCGTTTCTTATGATATCATCCAACTAGAGATTACATATCAAACAAAGTTCTGACAGTTCTTGGTTCCCAATCCTGGTATGCATTTTTGCTTTTTTTTAAAATGTCTCATTATCAGCAACTTTTATTAACAATTGTAACAATAAGAAAATATTTATCTTACCTTACAAAAGAGAAAAAAAATTTCCATAAACATTTTACAGCTGCTTTAATTTTGGCCAAACATTTGCGTCATCGTTAGCATAAAAAAACATTAATTTTCCCCTTCAGTAAGTATGTAAATTTTTAACTCTCTTTAAATATGTAAGAGACTGTTCCAATGAAATCGATGTCGAGTCATCCGACAAAAATACAACACTGATGCATTCGCCCGTTTGTTCTGTTTTAAAAAAGTACACAGGGAAGGTATTTTTGAGGAAGATCTTTGAAATTTTCCTCGCACCGTTAATGCACGACTATATACGGGGCTTTATGATTAATTTCTCGTTGACTTTTTTTCAATTTGTATAAATCATGTCGAATGAAAAAAAAAGATTCAAACAGAAAAGAGACAAGCTGCCTATGCTCTCTCGTAAAAGCTTTTAAAAGGGTACTGACTCTTGAATAACGCTTGGAATCTTGAGACTAAGCAATTTGTAAACGATAAATGAACGATTTATTCATGTTGATAATAAATCATGGACTTGGTGTTTGGCAAATATCACGAAAGATTGGACTGACGACTCTCTCTTGTTTACAATTTTAAAGCGATTTTCTTCGCACGTTGTCGTTTACATTATACGTACAGACCGTGTTAAATTCTTGGCTTCTTTGAGGACTGAATGTCCGTGAATGTTTCTTGCCCTTAAAGGGAATTCTTATCTGTGTGATGACTGCAGGTTCCTTGTTGCGGGGTATTGGGGTCTTGGGGAGGTTTTTACCAATGACCACTGCGATGTTTAAGACCATTTCTTGAGCAGGGGAGTAATTATTTACAAGAAAGAGAAGAAGTTTTTGGTGTTTTGAAGAAACACCGGAGTCTTTTAGTTCTTGAACAGACGAAAAAGTCGGTCTATTTCTAGGATTGCGAAAATAGTCCACCCCGCTTTCCACAAAGAGCTCTGCGGCTTTCGGTGACAGAAAAATCATCATGACAGCCCCACGTCCTTTTGTTACAAATCCCTCTCGAGCGATTTCGCTCAAATACTGCAGTAACAGACAATTTTCGTTACACATATGAACAATGGATTTCATATGGCTGTTAACTTGTCCATAATGGCAGACAAGACGATGTTCCTTCCAGTGAGTTCTTCGACATTCAATACAACAATAATGTGTGAAACACGACGGACAAGATTTGAAATCCAGCGCCACGATTCCTAATAGTTCTTCCTGTTTTTGACACGAAGGGTTTTCGCAAGTGAAAAGTTTTCTTTCCATAAGCCGAGGCGGCTTCGGTGGCAGTCCCCGGGGAGGTTTCTGAGGTGGTGTTTTCGCAGTATGTCGCGGTAAAGTGTTAGATTTAGAAGGCGACGGCGTCCGAGAATTTTTTGAGTTGTCATTTACATCCAGTGAAAGAACACTGGCATTTGAGGCGAATTCGTCTTGAAAGTTACAAGGTTTGGGCGAATATTCCAGCGGAGGATGATTTCCGTTCATTGGCGACGCGTTGTAACTTCCCTTTGCTTTCCCTCGCTTCTGTTTGACTTTAGACGGTGAAACAGGGACCATGTCTTCATACTGGGGCGAGCGACGACGGCTTGCTCGACACCCACCCTTCCCAATACAGACGTACATTTGCACGCAACTCAAGTGAAAGTAAATTTTGTTTTCAGGCTGCTAGGTGCTTGCCTTCTGTGTCAATTTACGAGACTAAACGTCACAGTCAATATATTGGTCATTGCAAAGCAGCTGTTCTGGAACAATGACATTTAGACGCTTACTGGATGTCATGCATATCCCTTTGTGTTTTACACCAATCAGATTATTGGTCAACCAGCAATAGGCGGGCCATACATTGTAGCTCTTTAAAAACCAATCAATCGTAAAAAAAAGTCAATCGTAAATCATAGCTCTGTATAACGCTTGTTGACCTCACAGAATTGTCATTGTAAGAATTAATTTCGTTTTTGTTATTTTCTTTGTACATGTACTCACCCTTATCCAATAAAAGGTTATCTTACTGGCACCCTGTGAGTCTTTATGTGAAAGAAACCTAACGGCTTTTCCACTAGACAAACAAGCCAGTGGCAGATCCAGAACTTTAGATAAGGGGGAGACGGTCTCAAAAACAATTTTTTTTCCGCCCTTCGGGCCTCAGTTTGGTCTAAAAATAAGAGGGGGTGGGACCCCCGCACCCCTCCCCTGGATCGGCCACTGCAGGCAATGCAAAAATGCGATAGCTATTGTATGTAAGCATGTGTGTGTCACTTTGAATAAGTAACGGCGTATTTAAGTCTGTAATATTCGCTATTCCACGAAGAGGCAGGCTAATAACGTCGCAGTCATGCATGAGTCAGTTTATCCATGTCACTATTAAAGGGAAGGTCCAATGAGGATTTAAATCGATAAAGCAAATGGCGGCAACCAAAAAAGCTCAGCTGATTGTTTATCATGTTTATTGCTTTTAAAAAGAAATACATACTGACCACACAGTTAATCATGATAGTGACTTGAAACAGCGAAGACGCACTTTTATTCGTGCCGTGTTTAATTTATGAACATTTATATTCTTCTCTTGATTTAATAAAGAACGTTAAGACAAGAGTGGCAGTATCCAAAATGCGAATTTCTTGCCACTTGCCATACGAGTAGCGTAGAAGCCGTACATAGCCAAGTAATTTTTCTTTTATGATAATATATTCAATTGTTCCTTTCTTTCTTACTTAACTTTTATTTTACTTTTTTCATTTGTTATTGTTTTGATACTGAAATCTTCATGTCGAAGATAAAGTCAATAAAGTTGTTGTTGTTGTTGTCTTAATCCTATTTACAGTTTTATGATAAACTACTACTTAAAAAAGTTAATTGTAAAAGATTAATATTTAGATTATCGATTTTATACCACTACAGGAGAAATTTCTGCAGTTTGATTGGCTTAGAGCAGTGGTATTTCAGCTTAATTTGAAATACCTACATGTGAAAATTACAAACCTTTTGCGGGTAGTAGTATAAACAAATAATAGCATGATTTGTACGTGATATTTGGCATAAATACCACTCGTGATATTTCAAAATTGCCTCAAATTTCACTCGCCTAACAGCTCGTGAAATTAGGTAAAACAATTTTGAAATATCACTCGTGG
Source organism: Porites rus (assembly GCA_964035705.1). Taxonomy (NCBI): domain Eukaryota; kingdom Metazoa; phylum Cnidaria; class Anthozoa; order Scleractinia; family Poritidae; genus Porites; species Porites rus. Next base: position 47,227,583 of record OZ037994.1, read on the forward strand.
TATTTATGCCAAATATCACTAGAAATCATGCTATTACCTATACATACCGGGTAAATATGAAGAAATATCTCCTGCATAAATAAACCGTTGAGTAAGACACTAGATGCATGCTTGATGACCAATAACTATGAAAAAGTCAGGTGGAATCCAATGCTTCCGGCGAATGAATGGAGCTGATTCAGTTTATGGGCGACAAAAAAAGAGTTTCAGTTTTATATTGGAATTAAAGAATTTGGAGTTTTAAATTTATTTAAGGGGCGTTCCCATCCAATGACGGTCGCCATTGTTGTTTGATCAGTTCACCCGAATTCATTGCCCAGAAACTAGACGTCAACTAGTCGGTTCCTTTACAAAACTTCCTCGCTGATTCCATGAGACAGCTCTTACCATGCCGGATGAGATCTACCCATTGAACTATATTAAGTTATTTGTTAGTTTGTCAGTCCTGTTGAATGCTTTCAAGGAAAATATGAGTAGCGTGGTAACGACGCTACATTACTAATGTGCTTTGATATTTATGACCCTCAGTCTTGACGCTTTGGAACGAAGGGGGGCTCAGCTGGAAAGCTCGATTGATGTGTTACCTACACGCTAAAAACGTGTCCAAAAAGAAAAAAACCGATAGCACTAGACGGAAAAAATATCTTTTTTCATTCTAAGCTGCTCAAAGATGGCCTCAAGATGCATTTCATATTTAACAAATTCTCACGACATCACAGCGCCCTCCGCCGTACACCTCAGGTGACACTATAGCAAGTCCAGTCAAGCTGTGTTACCATTAACAAGCGGTTGAGAAAGGCGAAAGATACAAACAGAAAAAGGTGGCTCTATCTTAGCAACCCGTACACTGATAAGAACGTAATGTATGGTTTTCGGTTGCTGGCTAAGTCGGCTTGGTCCGTAGAACAATGACACTTTCATGGATCTAAATGTCTATGGTCAATCTATTACTAGAGCTCTAATTTAACGTTCTTAACATACAAGTAGCCTCGAAGCCGTACCGTAGCCACGTAATTTCTATGTTAATATTCAATATATTGTTGTTGTTCCTTTCTCTCTTACTTAACTTTTATTTTACTTTATTTCATTTGTTGTATATTGATTGTTTTGGTACTGAAATCCTCATGTCGAAGATAAAGTCGATAAAGTTGTTTGAAAGAGCATAAATGCTTTTAAATCCCGGGTTTAAATATCTGAGCATTGTATTAGGTAATACTTTGTCCTCAAGAGAGGATAAAGGGGACAGAGAAGGCATCCCCGATACACACCCTATTCCATAGGTAATTCGTCTCGAGTTATTTTTAGAATCGGGATAAAGTTACCTCGCGCGCTGCGTGGATGTTTCGTGGAGGTTTCGCATGACTAAACGCCATGCAAAACATGTCGGGCGAGAGGCAATGAAAGAGATCGAGAGCATTTCTGAATATTGAAGCGAAATGAGTCTGCGCTCACCTGGGAAAAGGGAATCGCTCGACTCTTTGACAACCCGTGAAATCAGTTTAACTCGAAGTTATCGTAACCTCAGTGCTTTAATAAAATGAGAAATTTCGCCGGTCTATTGAAACCGGTCGTTTGTACAATAAAGCAAGTAGCAAGTAATATTCATGTACATGTAATTAGTTTTACAAATTTGAATTTTATGGTAGTTTTTTTAAGTTGTTAAGCGCTGTTGATCAGTGAATGTAAATAGCGCTCTAGAAGTTGTTAAATTATTATTATTATTATCATTATAGGGCGCCAAGTGTTATTTTTGTTGAATAATAAAAGACTATTAAAAAAATGAATATCAAACCAGAAATTGCTCTTTTCAAACTGTAAATTATAAATGATCCTTAGAGAATATTCATTGTGTTAAGGATTTCCCTGCTGTACTGTTAGCTCTATACAAGAGACGAAGGGCGATTCTTTTTTAATTTCCGTTTCGCTGACACAGCTTTAGCAGAAATCTCTCTTTACTCGTTTTCGTCCGCCATTTTGTTCTGCCTCAATTCGGGAAGGACGCGTGGCTCTGAGCGTGGGTCATCCACGCGGAACACATTCGCGCTATGTGATTGGCTGTTGTCTAATCCCCCTTGGGATCTGTCTATCTTAAAAATAACTCGAGACGAATTACCTATGGAATAGGGTGTGTATGGAGGATGCCTTCTCTGTCCCCTTTATCCTCTCTTGTTTGTCCTTTAATGACCACATCATCAGTAAAACATTCGCAGTCTTGAAAGCAGTTATCGAAGGTACTTGGGGTACTTTTTAGTTCGAGGCAGGCGTTGACACTGGAAGCTGCCACAGTCGAGTCTACGCAGCAGCCATGGCCTTCTCCATTCTTGGTTGTTGCGATGTCGAGCAGGTACAAGTTCGATCAGAAGGAAATGATAAAGTGGTTGGCAAGAGCCGCGCAAAATACTCTTTGTTTTCCCTCCAAAATTTTGCATAAGAATATTTTTCAATTTCTATAGGGACGATTGTAAGTACCAAGAGAAAATGAAAACAATGCTCACTCAAAATTTTGGATGGGAAATAATTAAGAGCATTATGATATTTTGGAAACAACCTCGTTCCCAGGTTCTCTCGGAGAAAGGCCTATTCTTCAAAAATCTTCAAAAATGACCAAATATGGTCATTTTGTAAACACCAGAAAAAACAGTGTTGTTGTGTTGCAAGAAATCACATGAGATCGTGATTATCATCAAAGAAAAGCTCTCTCTTAGAATAGTACATATCACTGGGTTATGTATCGGAAACTCCGAAACTTTGCTACCAGGGAAGGATCGACGAAGACTGAAATCAGAATATTATTGCAACCTCATTAAAGAGGCTAAGAATGACAGTCCGGAATGTGGAAATCCCTTAAAGAGACTCTTCCGTCTAACAGTGTAGGGGATGTAACAGAAATTAACCCAGATGGCGGTCGTTAGTGCTTGTGTTCCTAACAAATCGCTGAAACTTTTAACAAGCACTTCCCCTCAGTTGGCAAACGCTTAGTGAAATCTTTCCTTAGAGTTGAGTTGGTCGGCGTCATTTATCGCCGATGTCAAGTTTGAATTTAAGCCTGTAAAAGTGGCTTCTGTGGCAAAGCTGTTAGCTCAATTGAAGACAAACTGCGACAGCTGGCTTGGATAACATAAGTGCGCGTATGCTTTGTGACTCATCAAATGTGATTGCCCCACCTTTGACATACCTAATTAACATGTCTCTTCGGACGGGAACTCTTCCTGGCACATGGAAATTATGATGATGATGATCATGATACCTTTATTAAAGTGTCAAAACTGTAATAGCGGTATATAACCACTAAGTGGGGACACTAACATAAATTTAAAAAGAATAAATCAATTAATAAATTAATTAAAATTAAGAAAAACTATGTACAGTATAAGCAGGTGAGAAATTCGAGAGAACTATATACAATATTGTCTTATAAAGTAAGACTGATAAAAGATTAAGAAGTGCAAAGAGAGCAGTTAGAGCAGTTATTGTCATCTAGTAGCATGCTAAGATCCACTTTTCTGATGTTATATTTGAAGGAGGACAACGTGGAAGCTTTTTTCACGTTACTAGGAACAGAGCTCCATACCTTTGGGCCCATATACCTGAGCGAGTGCTTTCCAAAGGAGACTGTGTTGAATCTGGGTATATTGAAGTCATGATTGCGCAGTTTATACTTAATTGCAGGCTGTTCAAAGAGAGTGCTAATGTATGTTGGGCACATGTTGTTTTTAACTTTGTACATGAGAATAGCTATGTCCTGTAGTCGCCGGTTGTGTAGAGTAGATAGCCCGGCCATAGATAGTAATTGACCATAGGACGAATGTTTATCACAATATATAGCCCTAAGTGCTCTTTCCTGGATATGCTCTAGTCGTCTAGAATCACTAGCACGGCAAAAATGCCATATAATATGACAGTAGGTTAAATACGGGAGAACAGCTGCCTTATATAACTGTAACTTATGTGCAAAGTTAACTGTAACAAATGTGCAAAGTTAGAGGCGTTGTTCGAACAAGGGGATAGATGCGATAAGGAGAATTCCCGCCCTACTTCCGTTCTGCCATATGTGTCTAAATTAATTGAACGTTTTGTGCATCTTCGGCTTTATGGCCATTTAGCTCAAAGCAATTTATTATTTGATGAGCAATTTGGCTTTCGACAACGTCGCTACACTGCTACTGCTCCTTGTCAGTTTAACGATGATTTACTTAACAGGACGGGACCAGGAAGTGTTCACATGATTCGTTTATTTGGACTTCAAAGGAGGCATTTGACACTGTGGACCACAATATTTTTCTTTTAAAACTCAAGGCTGCTGGTGTGTCCAGAATAGCATTAAGCTGGTTTCAATCTTATCTGGCTTCTCGTTGCGAAAGGACTTGTAATGACGATCATTAAGACCGAGTTTAGATAGTTTATGGCTATTGGAACTCGGAAGTAACCTTCAGGCTATGAACATCAAAGTAGGTTGCTAAGAGATTAAACCTAACACCTAAGTTAAAAGTCTAGACTGCTGCTTCGACTTCAATCTGTATATGCGTGACCATATCACAAACGTGTGTACGTGCGTGTTAAGCAGCATTGTTCTTGCATAATATTAGACGCATTTAGAAGTATTCTCCGAGGAACATAACATGATGATGATAATGAAACTTTATTAAGGTGTCTAAAGAAGCTTCCTAGCTTAGGTTTAAAAAAACCTATGCTAATTAGGGGACACAAAATAAATAAATATAAATTAAAGTAAATAAATATTTACATATAAGCGCAGGTATAAAAAAAATTAATGACATTAACAATATTTACAGTATGACAAATATGTCTATGAATTGTAGAGATGACAACACTTGCATCCATTATCCATTAGTGTAACTATATCTAATGTACGTATTTTGTTTTTGAAACATTTTAAGGTGGTAACTTCTCTCAAGTCTGGGGATAATTTTCCCCAGTTAAGCATAACATAAAAACTTTATTTAAGTGTCAAATGTATTGAGCTGTACAAAATATAAGACAGCTAATTGGGGACACTAATCTAAAAATACATAATAATACATATTATAATATTTTTAAAAGACAGCTTACGTACTCTCGTACATTCATCACGATTACCACGTTTTCTCGTTGATTCTTTCCGTCGAGAACGTTTCAAAACTTTTTGCACCTGTATTGCAAAGGTCAGGGGTTCAAATTATGGAGAAATCAGGCTTTCTTTTCGCAATTGCATACGTTGTGTATTTCTTAATTCAGCGGACCCAACTATCTCGGAGCCTGGAACAGGTTAGGTCTAATCAGGCAGAAATTATGTCATCATTACCAAGTTAGAGCGGAAACAAAAAAAATTCTCCAAATGCATTTCGAATACGCACATTTCTACTTCGTTCTTATTCATTTGGAATTGAAACGATAGATACGTCCATTCGTGTACGATCCCGTAGTTCCCTCGAAAACCATACCCGATTCTAGACCAAAATGGGCAAAGTGTTTTCAGACCAAAAAGGCCCAAAACCCCTACCCTTCCCTTATATAAGGGAGTGATCCTGACCCCTTTCATGATTGTTAGATTATACCCAGTCCGCAGTCCGCAGTTAGCAGTCTGCGTTTTATAACTAATCCGTGTTTTATACCCAGTCCATATTTTCCAGTCCGCGTTTCATACCTAGTCCATATTTTATACCCAGTCCGCAGTTCGTAGTCCGCAGTCCGAAGTCCTTGTTATACTGACCGGTGACGAAGTGATGATTTCCAGCTGTTTGCTGTATATTATAGCGCGGGCTCATGGTTGCTAATCAATATTCAATATATTGACGCGTCCTTCGATTCTGTGAATTCCGATGGTGTGAGGCTTGTTCTTCCCTGGCAACCGACTGATATAACAGTGAGATGCCTTACTTTCCTGTGACATTTTCATGACATTCAATTTCAAGGCAAATTTTCTCCCATGATCAAAAATCATCCAGAGATCGAAGAGCAACTGATCTGACCGAGACTTGCACGCCATGTTCTGCTGACAGCTGGAAGTAAATTATGTCCATTGTTGTGACTTCCTTGCTCTGCTTTGAGGCTCCAAGGAAAATGATCGTTCATACCTTCTTATGTACTGTGCTAATTACCACGATTCACCCTCGTATACTTATTGAATCTTCAAGTCTGAGTAAGTATATAAACTTTGTTTGAGTTAGGTCCGTCCATTGACATGAGCTTTACTGTTTTGTCCTAATAATTGGATTGCAACTGTAGCGCTGTTTTTTTTTTTTTGGTTTAGCCTATATAGACTTAAGTCTAGTTTGTTATGTTTTAGTCGCGGGATGTTGTAGAATATACTTTTTAATGCTGAAAATGTTTTTTGAATATTGCTTTCCTATTAAGTGTTTGTTTATTAAACAATGTAATCTTAAATCTACCGATATGTAGATTGCTAACGTGCAATTGTTATTACGTCTTACATGTAAGATGAAGTGTCCCTTATCTGAAGTTGTAAACCCCCGGATTTTCCTTGATCCTCCGTTCTGCCCATAAACAAACAGGCATTTTTCGTCCCTTTTATTTTATGAACAAATTAACGCCATTTTGTGGGATCTGTCCTTGCCTGCGTAGCAGGCGACGATTATTATTTGTGTTAAAGGCTGCGTGAGGGCCGGGGAACATGCGAAGAGGAGAGGAGGCACCTGCAGCTAAGGCCCTAGTGTTCCGTTTCCTGCGTTCTCTGGCTAAGAATGCCTCTTGGGAGTTAATCTGTCACCTCAACGCATTATTTGTCAGTCGATGGAAATTCATGTCTTCTTGCATGACACACATGCGGCATGACAACGAAGAACTGTTTGAATCGTATTCGCAAGAAGATATTTCAAGAGCTTAGCTCAAAGAGATTTTTGATTTCAGTTTTCATTTTTGAAAAGCATTGTGCCCAGGGACGGCGGAGCGTATTTTGTATTGGGGGGGCGGGGGGGGGGGGGGATGGTAACAATCAAGCACTGGAGATGGTAACTTGTAGGGGTTCTGGGGGAATTCTCTGCCAGAAAATTTTGAAATCTTGAAGCTTGGAAATGCTACTTGCAGCATTCTCAACGAGATATCAAAAAAATAAATTTGGAATCAACTGTAAAATGACAGATGTTTTACTTCTTATTGGTTACTTGATACATATATAACTTAATACATATATGATTATCCCAGCCTTACTTATATTCTGGCCTTAACTTAGTGCATACACTAAATTGTTTTATTACAAATGCTTGACATGTGTAGCAAGAGGGAGAATGTTCAAAATTAGTGGTGTAAAATCACTTGTGTTACATGAAGATGCTAATTTTGACAGCATATAAAAACAAATTGCAAAGTTTTGACAAATTGGAGAGTGAATGCAAAATTGCCTGCGAGAAAGAGCGATAGTCGTCTCTCACAAGCTGAATTGTGAGAATACTAAGGGAAAAGAACAAGTTGATAGGCTGAAGTCAATTTCCTGGAACAATGCATGTACAGTAACAGCAAGGGAAAACAACAAGTTCAACGGCTGTAGTTAGCAGAAGTAAATTTGCCAAAATTCCTTTCACGATTTTCGCTCAGGGATACAAATGAATTTGTCACACTGAACAGGGCTCAAACTTGGCGGTGGTCTACTAGCCAAATACCAGTAGATTTGGATTTTTGGCTAGTGGATTTAGCTTATTTACTAGCCATCTTGGCTAGTTAATTTTTGCCCCTGTAAACAACATAAGCCTTGACTTGTTTTCAACATTTTCCCAGTTGATCTGCACCTTCTAGTAACCTCTTATTTCATTCCCCCATTAACAACTGGCATGAATAAAAGAAAGAAAATTAATTCTACACAAGAATAATATTTGTTAATTCGGTTTTCAGTTTCGGGTTTATTCGCTGCCATCTTGAAATTAATTTTGTATGACCAGGGAGCATGGGCCAAGCCGTACCCATTATGCAAAGCTAGCCAAAAAAATGTCCGCCATCTTGAAATGCAAATCTACGATCACAGTCCACGCGTGATTGTCATGGACATTAGGGCATTTCTGTTGTCAAATAAAACAACTAAAGGTCTAAAGACAGCAAGCGATGATTCTGCTGGAGGCAGCACGTCTACATGTAAATCTTCATCAAAACGAAAATTTGTACGGACCTGGCTGAAAGACTTTCCATGGCCCACATACAATGTTGAAGCAAACCAAATGTTCTGCAAATTGTGTAGAGACAATACAACTTGCAGTGACTCATCCTCTACCTTCGTGTCTGGCAGTCAGAACTTTAAAATAGAATCTGTGCGAAGCCATGAATGTTCAACTGGCCATACTCGTTGTGTTGCGGCTGCTAAAGTTGCAGTTTTTATTAATGTTTGATAACAACAGGATTTTTGACCTTTTTTTTTATTTTATGCTGTACAGAAGTGCCTAGACTAGTAGAAACACGTTTATGGCTAGTAAAGCCCGAGCATGTACTAGCCATTTGACTATTTAAAGTTCAAAAGTTAAGTTCGAGCCCTGCTGAAACTAAACAAAGCTTATCAATTAAATCTATCTTTATGTGTGTTCAAAATTGCTGCAAGATGGCTGGGCTTTGCTTTTCTTTTGTTTTTCCTTCTGTTAGTTTTCTTTTTTTTATGCTTTATGGTTTTTTTTAATTATTTTTGCTTCAAATTGGGAGGGGGGGGGGGGGGGGCGAAAGCCCCCTCGGCTCTGCTGTCCCTGGTGCCATCTGTTGGTAAAGAACTCTTGGAAGTGTTACCAACTGTGTACTTTTTCTGTTATTTGTTTTGGGATGCGAAGGCTGGAACTGTCTTTGCAAGCTTTGTCATTATTTCCCTGTTGCAATACATGATTCAGGATCAAGCAGCTGAAAGGTAACTTCTACGGGAATGTCAGCCTGTGACTAAAAGGAAAACTGGACTGTTTAAAAGAAATACAGCAAGGAAAGTATATCATTGTACACGTTGGCTGAATTGTCGAAGATAATTATTTGAATGTGAATTATTTAATAGAATATTTTGTGAAGTTAACCTGATATGTTGTATATACCTCAACTTGTAATTTTAGTCCTTTTCAAATAACAAAATCTCCTGTACTTGAATTTATATGTAAGGTATTTCTATCTGTATGTTTTTGTATTTCTTTTGTTTTCTTTTTTCTTATGTAATTTAATAACGTCTTTATTTAAATTCTTGTCCTGCGTAGATTAGCATTATAGCTATTAGCAGGACATAAAATTATAAACTTTATATTTCTTTAAATAAATACACTGTTGTTGTTGTTGTTGTTGTTGTTGTTGTCGATGGACAAAATATTTATGAATTTCATTGAAATCCCTATCGTTGATCAACACAAATATAGCAGCGTCTTTGGTTGACGGAAGCCTGGACGGAACTTGGGTTAGGGTTAGGGTGTTTGTTGTGTTTGCCTCAAATTTAAAATTGCATCATTTGCTTTATGCAGATATAGCAAAAATACACAAGGTTATGATTCGGCATCACAGAAGCAAAAATTTAACACTGGGAGGGAAAGAACACAACGTTTTGGGGGCCATATGGTTTCTGCAGTGGGTGTCCCAACTTAATGTGACGAGGATTGTAGGTTAAAAACAGATTGACCTAAGAAACAAATATTATTAACCTACAACATACACAGTCAGTGATCTTGGTGTTTTAAGCAATCTGATTGGTTCTCTATCTCGAACTGTTATACACTTAACGTCAGATGCCAAGGGAAACAGTTAGTTTTCTTTTCCCAATATTCGTCTTGGGAAACGTGAGGACTCGAGGTAAAATAAAGCTAACTGGTTTCCCCAGGGACCTGACATTTGTGTTCAGTTATATTTCTAGATTTTCACTTCAACAGCGACAAAAGAATAACGGGTCAATCAAACCAGTCGACTTGGTTCTTATAAGAACACAAATTTAATTCTCAAAACCACTCGAACGATTTGCAAAGTACTTTAACTTTAATTCGTTATATTATCTGCACCTTTTTTTTCTCCACCAACTGCTGTTTCTCTTTAGGGATAGCTTTGAAAATCGTTTCTTAAATAACTTTAGGCTTCATGTTTGTGTTGGTGGATCTTGTTTTGTGAAAACTGGCAGTGTTTCCTGCCTTCTAGCTATCACGCCACTTTCCACTGGCTTTGATGATGTGCTGTAATGTATCCCAAGTGGGGTACAATTGCTCAAATGTGTCATTATTGAGGTACATTTGATTTTAGTCAAGGCCATGTGACCAAGAATCAACCAATGGCAGTCCCTGTTTAGTTGAGTGAAAGTCTAGGAATATAACAAGACATTATATTCACCAAGCTAAGCGGTGAATTTATCTGATATTCAGCAATTTAACAAAATCACTCTAGTGAACTTGGAGTTTTGCCAAATTTTTAGAGTAAAAACTTTTTGAACATACAAGTAAATCATAGCGTTGAAGTTTTTAAAGGTAAGAAAAGACTTCAAAGTGTTTAAACAGCATAATTTATCGTGAAGTGATTTACCGTAGCTAACATTTTCAAATGCTATTCAAACAATTTTTACAAATACAGAGGAGGAGGTTGGGTGTGTTGAAAACAAAGACCCCTCACACCCCCTAAGTTTAGGGTTAGGTTTGCCCAGTGTAATGACTTAAGTGGAACCTGAATCACTCAGTTTCCCAACCCTAATCAATATAAAGTTCAGAGTCATTTGATGGGGGGTCTTAAGGGTCTTTGTTTACAAGACACCCAAGGAGGTCCTCACAAGACAAATTTTGCCCAGAAATTTACGTTAGGAAAAAGGAAAAAGGGAAAGTATTTTAGAAAATTGTACATACCAGCAAGTAAGCAAGGCAAAGAAAACTACAGATAAACAATACTGATCATTGTCAGTACCTGCAACAAGAGACAAAAAAACACTGTTTCATCGGTGAGTTGACAGAAAGCAAATAAATCTGTTCTCAGATGGGGACTATTTTTTTAAACTATGGATGAATCTTTTAAACCACTGGTGTTATAGTTAGCTTACAAAAGGATTGAAACAATGATTTGCCATGTTTGAAAATACTGTGATGATCAAACTTTACCGCATCAAACAACATGTTTACGGCTACATGTTCACTCATGAATTAACCCGTCAATCAAAAATATTGTTTTTAATGGTCTCCTTCCTGAAGGTTGTTAATCTTTTTATTTTTTGTCATTTTTTTATGAGATTTCACAATCCAGCCATCAGACCAGGTTGTTGCAGTTGGAAAACCTCTTTTACTCAATTGCCAAGCACAATACAGTGGATCTGGAACTGTTCACATATCATGGAGAAATAATGGTGTTTGGCTTCTACATCCAACCAACCAACCATGGACTCAACTTACAAACCACTCTTTGTATTACAGCAGCATTCCTGCACAGAGCATTGGTACTTTCATCTGTGGAGCATCAGTTACAGGGACAAACCTGGTCATTTATAGCAGAACAGCAAAGGTTCAAGCGGCTTGTAAGTATTTTGTATCAAATTACCGGTAAATTATTTTCTTTGTGAGCTATCAATCAAAGTTACAAATTTTCCTCCTTTTTAATGCATAACATACTCTTTCTTAAATGAGTGTAGTAGTAGTAGTGTTAAATGAGTGTAGTAGCCTCCTTCACAAAAAAACCCAAAACAAAACAAAAACATTAGCATGGAGTAGCAGGGAGATATTTTGTGCTTTCCTCAAAGGTTTGATAACAATCAGAACAAAAATGAAACCTCTAGCAACCCAGGATACCGCAAGAAATTTTCTGGTGGTTGAAGTCAATTTGCACCGTGTATAATTTTGAATGCGCTTTGTCGGCAGGCGAAGTTGCTGTCAATTTCTATGTGCTAAAATAATCAACCTCTAGAGACTTAAAAAGTTTTATTAAGTTTATTTTATTTCATTATCACAGTGGAAAACAAAGCTATCAGCATTAGAAGAAACTTTTTATGCTTTACACATTTTCTCTGCAGAAAATAGCAGTTCTGGTTATTCGGTCACGTATCAATGGGGAATAGCAACTCACACATAAGGGAGTCCCCCCCCCGGGCGTTCACTTGCAGAAATAAAACTTAAGCCCTGTTCATACCGAAGCTAAAGATGTTAAAGAAAAAAAATGTTTAAAAGCTGTTTAGTCATAATTATGGTTTAAAATTGTTTCCTTCATAAAAGCTGCTTACTGACTTAATTGAGTTGATTGTAAATGTTGAATTTTGTGAAAGGTTTGAACCCAGGAGTCATTTCAAACAAAGGTTGAGTTTGATCGTCTGGGTGAACATTATAGTGACTGAATAGTACTGTTGTTGTTGAAAGTGACTGACGTTTTGACAACCTGTGTGGTGGTCATCTTCAGAATCAAAGCGAAATGTGTCACGTCAGTTGATGGTATTATACTCTGGTTATTGATCTGATTGGTCAATTACCTTGCGATGTTATTGGTCGTCTGTCAGTTAAGCCATGATGTTATTGGCTATGAAGACTCACAATGTAATTGGTGTGTTTCGATTCATCTATTAATATTGTCACAGTGAAACAGTTGTCTATTGTTAGTCAAATTGTCAGTTCTCCAGTCGTTCTCTTGTAGTTAGTTTTGCTTGATCTTGTCAATGAGTCGTTTGTATGGTGCCGATAACTAACTATTGGCTACAATTCAGTTGAATTTGTTCTAAGTTAGTAATTAAAACCAGCTTTCTAAAGTAAGTCGTTGATAGTTTTCTGTAGAATACGTAATACATGTTGCAGAGTTCTAGTCAATTTGATGTTTCGTCTGTAAATGGTGTTCAGCAATGTGCTCGTTGACATCACCATTTCTCGTTGCTCGTTTGTGTTCAGTCAGTCACGTGTTAAGGTTTCTACCTGTTTCACCAATGTAAGTAGCCTTGCAGTCACAGCATTTGATCTTGTATACTGCTCCGTGTCTTTGTCTTTGTCCTTGACATTAGTAAGTAGTGGTCGTAAAGTGCAGTGGCGGGGGGAGGGTTGCGGGGTCCAGAACCCCCCCTTTCAGACCTGATGCTTGTTTGAGACTAAAATTCGTAAATCGACAGGATCCTACATCACTTTTAAACTGGCTGATTTTTTTTAAATGAAACGCTCATCGCATTTTGCCACTAAACTACTATAAATTCTGGGATATTCCAGGGATACCTCCTATAATCTGTTCACATCTGCTCTCAAAGCAGTATTTCTTGCACCAACAGCGACCAGTGTTCACAGATTGAGAAACATGTGGTCTTCTCTGCTTTCTCAGTTGGCCGACAATTATGCATCCTCTATGAGTAGAATTCAAGTACATGGTAAGGGGCCAAGGAGTATTTATAAGGTGCAACCGTGAATGGTGGGAGGGGGTGTGGGGGAGAAGTAATTTGCCACGAAAGAGTTTGTTCAACAGTCCTTTCTGAAAGTTTGGCCCCCCCCCCCCCCCCCCCAATAAAAAATTCCTGGATCCGCCCCTCCAGTGGTTATTGGTTTGCGTGCAACACGTATATTGTAAGGTTGTAGTATATGTGCAATAGTCTCAGAGGTGCCTGTGATGTACGGTATAACCGCTCTCATAACAGGGCCAGAGTTGACGTTAGTTTTAGCGTGAAAATCAGTGTTACTGTGAGTGTTCTGTCTAGCAAAGTCCATGTTGTAGTTGTTCTTACTGAAAATGTTGTTTAGGTAGTTAGTCTCGTCTTGTAGGTTGTTAGGTGAGTCACAAACTAGTTGGGCTCGTCTCGTCAAAGACCGAATAGTAGTAGCCTTGTGAGAGGTTGGGTTGTACGAAGACTGGTCTAGTAATTGGTCGGTATGTGTCGGCTTTCTGTGGATAGTTGTTCGTAGTCTGTTGTTGTCGCAAGTGTCCAAGAAGTCTAGAAAAGGTATCTTACTATTTTCTTCGATCTCCTTTGTGAACTGTATGTCCACGTTCTGTCTGTTAAGGTGTTCATGAAAATCATCGATTCCATCTTTGTGTACAGCAGTGAATGTGTCATCAATGTAACGTAACCAAAGAGTTATAGTTCACATGCAGGTAGCTAGGGCTAATATAAGGGCTAGTATAATACCATCAACTGACGTGATACAACTCCCTTTGACTCTGAAGATGACTACTGCACAGGTTGTCAAAACGTCAGTCACTGTTAACAACAACAGTACTATTCAGGACTATGTTCACACGGACAAACTTAAACTCAACCTACTTTTGAAATGTTGAATTTTATTGGAATCCTGGATGAAAGCTTTTGTGTTCCAGTTTTCCTTGTCTTTTTTTCCATGTCTTAAAATCTTGTTTAATTAAACTTGTTCAGTGGGTGTGAATGGGGCAGTAGGTTAGGGTTCGTTTGTCATATTATTTCCGTCTTGTAATAACTTCTTGTCCACCCTTTCAGTTGACTGATCTACATCTACATCTACATCTAACCCTAACCTAAGATCAAGTGACGAAATTCAAATTGATCATCAACTAAAAAGTGCTCAATGGGTTTAACAGAGCTTTGAATAGATACGTAGACTTGAACTAGCTAGGTCAAAAACATTTACTTGCTACTCAGAGTTTCATGCTTCATGAGAATCAATCATCTGGTAACTGCCAAAAAGAAACAATACATACATCGTATCAAGCTGCAGACATGCAAAGAAATTTCTTCTAAATAACGTGATTATTTAAGCCTGTAAGACGTATTTTATTTTTTCCTTGTCAGCGGTTTACCGAAAATTGTTTATCCGTTGCTCTGCAACCCAGCCTATTATGAATCGCTACCGTTTTTTTCAAAATCACTCTAAATCACTATAAAACACCATGTATTGTTTCTTTTTGGCGGTTGCCTGATGATTGCTTCTCATGAAGCATGAAACTCTGAGTAGCAAGTAAATGTTTTTGACCTAGTTCAAGTCTACGTATCTATCTATCTATATATATATATATATATTGTACATATGCATAAGTTGAATAAAAGTAAATATGTCAAATAACAAAATAAATAGATGATAATTCAAATTTATAATTTACTTCACTTATTTCATGTGCTTTCCTAAATTTAACTTAAAATCAGATAATGACTTGCAATTTACTAAGTCAGCGGGCAGTGAGTTCTGACTCTGTTATTGATCTAGGAAAAAAGGAAAACTTAAAGACGTCCTTAGAAACTTTTGGCATTCTGTACTTAAAAGCATGGCTGTTGCGTGTTCTTAATTCACTGTTTGGTATTAAGTGTTCTTCTGTGTTTATGTTTACTAGATTATGACTAAGTTTGTACATTACAGTCAATCTGTTTTTCTTTCGTCTTGTTTCTAATGTGTCCCATTTCAGATCAGATAACGTGTCTGTCACACTTGTTGTTTTGGTGAAGTTTTGAAGGCAAAAACGAGCAGCTTTTCTTTGAACTCTCTCCAAGGTTGAAATATCTTTTGATCTGAAAAATATTTGATGGTCAGTAGCTTACATCTGCTTTCACAATAGCCTTTTAGTGATATCTTTCTGAAACATGTTCTAGTCCAGCAGAGGCCCAAAGGTGGATTCCTGGGGACAGCCTCCTGTAACATCCATCTAACTCTGGCCTTACTCTGTTTGTTTGATCCACAAGAGTATAGCATTGAACCCAATTTAGAGCCCCATCTAAAAAATAATATAAATCTAAGTTTTGAATGATGGATTGATGATGTTTGAACTTTACAAGCCTTTTTAATTTTTTTTTCTAAAATATTTCCAGATATCAGCTCCCAGTTTTTTACACATCCTGTAAACATCACTAAAAGACTTGGAGAGGAAGCCACATTTGATTGTGTGACAGAGAATAGTCTACCTTATGCTTCTATTTACTGGGAAAAAGATGGAAAATACTTTGCAGAAGGTGTCTCATTTCAAATTCCAAGTACAAAATCTTCATCTTCTGCTCTGTTGGTGAAGAATGTAACATTTACCAGTGCAGGATGGTATAGATGTGTGGCTACCAATCCTTTGTTACCAAATCAGCCTCAGAGAAGCAAAAAAGCTTATCTTACTGTGCTCCGTAAGTGTTACAATAATATGGTTTCAATAGAAAGCTGTGTGAATGCAATTTGATATTGGTTTCTAACAGTCAAGTCTATATCAGTGAAAAGTGGTTTCTTGGTTTCAGCTTTTATTCTCCTTCATATATATATACTGACATTTGAAGTGATGATTCTGTAATGAATGATAATTATCAGCATTTCTCATACTCAGTCATGATGTTGAGCCACTGATTACTGCATACATCACATTCATGCATTTGGTTACCTGGTGAAATACACTAATCCACCACTCTCCTGTGTTTAAAAGTTTTATATATAGCTTATTTATGCAAGATCTCTCAACAAAATGATCTATACTTCTGCACTGTAGTATATACTATAGTGTTCCTTTTTTAAAAGCTGATGTGGGAAAAGTTGCAATTTGTTGTTGCATGAGAGGAGCTAGGTTGTATCTCAGGGGCTGCAGATAACATGAACCCGGTTGATTGCTCGCTTTGCTGAGATCTCAGCATGGGATAATTACCTGCACAGTAGTTAGTCCCTCAGACAAGTCAGGTAGAAAATGTTTAACCTTCTGACTTCAAGCTTTTTCAAACTTGTCACTCGTGATTTGGTATAGTAAAACATCACAAAATAATAAAAACACTCTTCCTTCAGCATCATGCGTTTAGTTTTGATAACATATATTTATACTGTGAAAGGTTTGAACATAGGAGTCATTTCAAAAGTAGGTTGAGTTTGATCGTCCGGGTGATTGTAGTCCTGAATAGGACTGTTGTTGTTGTCGACAGTGACTGACGTTTCGACAACCTGTACGGTAGTCATCTTCAGAGTTAAAGTGGGTTGTATCACGTCAGTTGATGGTATTATACCCTGGTTATTGATCTGATTGGTCAATTACTTCACGATGTTATTGGTCATCTGTCATTTAAGCCGTGATGTTATTGGCTATGAAGAGTCGTAATCAGTAATTGGTGCGTTTTGATCCGTCTATTGTCACAGTTAAACAGTCGTCCATTGTTAGTCAAATTGTCAGTTCTCCAGTCCTTCTCTCGTAGTTAGTTTTGCTTGATCTTGTCAGTAAGTCGTTTGTACGGCGCTGGTAACTGTTGGCTATGATTCAGTGGCGTTTGTTCTAAGTTAGTAAACAGTAAACCAGCTTTCTAAAATTGATAGTAGTCTGTAGAATACGTTATACATGTCGCAGAGTCCCATTCAATTTGATGTTTCGTCTTTAAATGGTGCTCAGCAATGCGATTGTTGACGTCACGATTCCTCGTCGCTCGTTTGTGTTCAGTCAGTCGCGTGTTTAGGTTTCTGCCGGTTTCACCAATGTAAGAAGCCTGGCAGTCGAAGCAATTGATCTTGTATACTGCTCCCTGTCTGTCTTCCGGTTTGTCTTTGTCCTTGACATTAGCAAGCAGTCGCCGTAAAGTGGTTATCGGTTTGTGTGCAACACGTATGTTGTAAGGTAGCAGTATACGTGCTTCTGATGTACGGTATAGTTGCTGTCGTAACAGGGCCAGAGTTGGTCTGAGTGTTGGAATCAGTGTTACTGTGAGCGTTCCGTCTAACAAAGTCTGTGTTGTAATTGTTCTTACTAAAAACGTTGTTAAGATAATCAGTAATTGACCAATCAGATCAATGACCAGGGTATAATACTATCAACTGACGTGATACAACTCACTTTGACTCTGAAAATGACTACCGCACAGGTTGTCGAAACGTACGTCAGTCACTGTCAACAACAATAGTCCTATTCAGGACTACGTTCACCCGGACGATCCAACTCAACCTACTTTTGATATATTTATACTGTCTGATGAAACACCCTCTGCCATTCTAGAAGTGATAATTAACTGGGATGTTTCTGATGATTCATTGACAACTCATTCTTTCTGATGGCTTAGATTTTCTTGGGAGCTCATGATTTTAAAGACATGTTAGTGTACATTTTAAAGATTTCAGAATTCAAAAAAAGTGCACTTATCCAGTAAAACTTACAAGTACTGTTCGTCACTCTTTTCCTGATAGTTGCTATTAATATAGACCACCAATTTCTGTCACTGTCTTCAACTGAAAACACTGCAATGTTAGGACATTGACCATAAACTACCGCTTATAAGCTCCCCCGCCCCTCAACTCAAATGCCCTATTAGTTATAGGTCCATCTACATGTATAAAATATATCTGATTATAATAAGCCCCCCGCCCCCCCCACCTGATATTATCCTCCCTTTAGCTTGTTTTGAGATGAAATTGATTTATTGTGAGATTTTGCAGCTTAATTAAAAACCAGTAACTGCAAAACACTGCTATAGCATGTTTCAAAGTGCTTTTTCGGTTCCAGTTACAAGTCTCCTCAGATATAAGCCCTTTCGGTCCTAAGCCCTTCTAAAATCTGCGAACAGAGACTGTTTTCTACTACTACACGTAAGTTTTCAAAAAAATTACGTAGTGTACATTAAGCAGATTAATATTTTTGATTTGCAGCTGTTCTGGATAAGCCTCATTTTGGTGTTCATCCAAAAAACATGATTATTGGAGAGAATGTTCCATCCATAATGATATGTCAAATCCTGGGTGTTCCAACGCCTCTGGTAGCTTGGACCCAAAATGGACAGCAAGTTAATAATGTATCTGACCGTTATATTTTAAGCAATGGATCACTTTACTTTGCACCCCCTGTCAACCGATCATATGCTGGTCAATATGTGTGCAGTGGAACAAATTCAATAGGCTCTGTGTCAAGCCAGGCTGTATTGTTGAGAATTGCATGTAAGTAGCCATGCTCGTTTCAGCTCAACTATACCATGTTTTGCCAGCCATGACCGTGCTGATAATGAAGTGTGTGTGAGGTCTACTTTCATTCTGAATACCAGTCTCTACCTTTCCTGTTCAGTTTATCTTATGTTGCTTTCATGTTTCTTGATAATCACAAGCTGACATCCTTAATTGTTTGATCGGGCAAATTGTCATTAGGCTCGTCAATCAAATATCTGTTTAATTCAGTTACCAATGGGATCAAGAAGAGGCTACAATGTAATTTGCAGTTCGTCTACATCTGCCACTAAAAAATAATTATAAATTTCTTCAGAAAGTTACTAATATTTTGTGTAGATTAATGCAAGAATTGATCAACGTTGTTATGGTGGATTACTTTTTTTTAGATTTTGACTTTTCATTCATTGAGAACCCAAGTAATCGTACTGCAGTGGTAGGGAATGCTGTTAGTATCAGGTGTGTTCCACCAATCAGTTTTCCTGTCCAGGTCACCATTCATTGGTACCATAACTATCAGCTGATAGTACCAGATGCCGCTGCTACCATTTCTATTGATAGTTCTGGAACCATTATGCTTAACAGTATCAAGAAGTCTGATGAGGGGATATACTTCTGTGATGGAACAAATTCTTTTCTTCAAGTTACCAGAACGTCTTTGCCGGCCTATTTGACTATATATGGTATGTAGTTCTATTTTGCCTCGAGTCAAGTAATGATAGTGATCTAAGCATCTAGCATTGCACTTAGGAAAAAGCCTGTAGACCCGGGCCCCAGGCCTGTAGATAGTTTCTGATGTCAGAGACTGCAGCCACAGTTTGTTATACATGAATTCAAAGGAGACAGACGGCAAATCGTTGTGGCTCGAAATACAACTTGTCCCCTTAATGTCGTAATTAAATGTTCATCAGTAGGACGCATAAAATTTGCGCAGTTCCACAAATATTGGTTTCGGCTCCATTTAATCCTACCATATCTTTGGTGTATGGTGTGTGTGCACGTACAATTGTTATTCGCACGTGCTTTATTTACTTTTTAATAAACGTGTGTATTTAGTTCGTCATTTAACGCATTACATTTTCTTGAGACAGTCTTTCTAACTAATCTGCCTTGTCAGTAACTGTGCTCACATTGTGGGTGGCTCCTCCTAAAAATGTTCTACAGTTAGCATGAGAAGAAGTTACCAGACATTCATACCCATAGCTATGTTTAGTGGCGTTGAATAAACTTACCTAGCACAACTCAACCATTGATTGACAGTCCCCTCGCCCGCATTGTAGTGATATACTTGTCGACGATAACGCTATGACACTTGAAGAATTTATTAAAGGATCTGAGCAGAAGAGTGGATTTGAAGCCTTGCTTACTGAGATACGATGAAAGTCGGCGAAGTCTGTTAACAAAGTCCAACTTGGACGTGTTACAGTCAAAATTATTTTGCTAAGGGACTATTTAAAATGCATTATTGGAATTTTCCATAATACAGCTACAGAGGTTTATTGATTCTACATCAATCTCTGTTTCATTTTCAGTTCCACCTACAATTCATGTTCAGCCCAAGGACACTAATGTTACAAATGGCTATTCTCTAACTTTGAACTGTGAAGCTACAGGCTTTCCTCAGCCAGTTGTATCATGGCAAAAAGATGGTCAAGCTGTTGATACTAGCCATGTAACTCTGTTGTCCAATGGAAGCCTGTATATTTTTAGTACTGTTATACAGGATGCTGGACGGTTTAGTTGCAACGCTTTTAACAGTGCTGGTTCTGCTACAGTGTCTGCTGATGTTGTTATTTATGGTGAGTGCGCTAGATAATGTACATCTGAGTAACGGCAAATTACTTGTAAAATATTCCTTTTTATGCTCTACCAATGTTTTCCCCGCATAATTCTTCTGAAAAATTTCCGGACCTGCATTTACCCATTATGTCTTCTTGTGAGAGGCAATAGTGATCCAAATAATTAAAATCATTGTTGTAGTAGACAAACTTGTTGATAATATTAGCACTGTGAACTTTGTTGCAGTTCCACCATCTCTCATCTCTTCTGCTGAAAATGCCACTAGGACAGTTGGTGAATTTGTTAGATTTCAATGTTCCTTTTATGGAATCCCACAACCAGATGTTCATTGGTTTTATGTTTCTGGGGGATCTACAGTGCAACTAACACAAACAGCCCGGTATTTCATGTCAGCTGGAAATCTTCAAATCACACAAATAAAAAAGAGGGATGAAGGAAAGTACATTTGCCGGGCTGTCAATATTGCTGGACGAACGGAATCTTCAGCGTACTTGAATGTGAAAGGTACAACTTTGGTTGAAGTTTGTATACATGAATTTGGTAGCCCGCTATACGTGTCCTCATTTGACACAAAGAATACTTGCATGCAGGAGCAAGGCTACGTAGATTTAGCTGTTTTATGGTAGTCGAGCGATTTTCCGTTTCTTCAAAGCCTGATGATTGTGAAAGCACAGGTCGGTAATTTGAAAACGATTTTCATCGAATGTGTGGTTTGAAATATCTCTTCCCTCCTTATGCCGTCACGAGTGGTACTACTGGAACCTCATTCTCAGGGTCCTCTCTTACTCGTGAGAGGTTGGTACAACTGAAAGGAGAAGGATGTAGAGCCATACTGTTGTTTTTTACAGGTTGAGAACTTGTATATCAGAATTACACAATGGCTTAGTTTGATGTAGTTTGTCTTGTATGTGTTGACTAAAATTATTGCTTGATTTAACCGTGTTTCCTTTATTTCAGCATTTCGGTATAAAGGCCAACCATGATTTAACTATGTTAAAATATGCATGTTTTTGTTACCCCTTTCTAGTTCCAGCATCTCTTGACTCAGAACCAATGAATGTGACTGTAAACGAGTCATTGTCAGCTTCGTTTCAGTGCAATGCTTCAGGCGACCCAATACCCACGGTCACGTGGTTCAAGGGAGGGTTTCAGTTATCTGCTGGTGGTAGAGTGGTTATTGGAGAATACATTTTGACAGTTGTGAACACAGTAGCAAGTGACAGTGGACAGTACAGCTGTAATGTCAGCAATGGCATTAGTTTCCATGTCGGTGTAGCTTATTTGATTGTACAAGGTAAGAGCCTGTCGCCGGTAACCTATTTTCTCGTGAGTCACTTTCAGTTGAATTTAATTATTTAAATATCGACCTCCAAAGGCTTGCTAATAAGATTATTGCAGAACCTCGCTGATATAATCCAGACTTGTGTTGAATCGAATCTAAAGTATTTTGTTTTGTTAATTTTTTTTATGATGAATGAATAAATGAATGAATGATAACTTTATTTACACACGGTTTAAAAAAGCCAAATTCCTGGGCAGTGGGCGTGCCACTGCACGAGGAGTCACTCGAGCTGTATTCTATCCTTTGATCTTATTGGCTAACGTCAAAACAAAAGAATTTACGTCACGGAAATCGTTTGGCCGCTCGGGTTCGCAGACGTTATTTTCGGGTGGAGAGAAGCGACGACTACCGAAAAAACGTCTTCTTCCGTAGGCTAACTGACGACTAGCCATTTGATGAGAAATGTGTACGGCGTTTCACTATTGTTTTACGAAGAAAAACCCCCAAATTAAAGTGTACCAGGTTAGTAGCTTAAGCTGACAATGAACGGGTAAACAGCAATTGAGAACTTCTGTTTTAAAACCTCCGTTCCATGACGACCAAAGGCGTTGTGCATACAAAGGATGTTTTTGGTCAGAAGCCTGGCAGTTAAGTTGCTGAGCAAATCCCGCGGAGAATACAGTCGACTCCTGTTATAATTGGGGACACCCTCGTAATAGCGGGAGTCCTTAATAGCGGGGTACGAGAGAAAAAAATTGTTTTCTCTTTAAACTTATGAGATAATATGTAAAAGTCTCAGAAGCATTGTAGTTTCGACAATTCTTTACTTCTTTTAACTATGGACCATAAAAGGTTAAAGATAATAAGATTATAAATAGATCTAAATGCGTATGCTGTATTATCATTTCTAAGTTCCTGCAATGACAAGGAATACATAAGAAAGGGCTTAAAAAACCTAACGGAAACTCCTCCGGTAACGTGAATGGCTCAAATGTTAACTTGCTGTCAAATATAATGTTTTTTATTGTTCTTGGCAGCTCTTTTCTCGCAGAAATGTTGCACAGTATACTCATAACAGAAACCTGTCTAACGACTTTTGACTTTTACAGTGGAGTGTTAAAATTACGCAAAATGTTTGTAAGCTCTAATGGCAATGTCTTTTCTGCCTAAATTGCTGTACAGCAGTCATTTGTTTACTCTTTTACAAAGAAGCGGTCGATAGTACTGCACAGTATACTCATAACAGAAACCTGTCTAACGACTTTTGACTTTTACAGTGGAGTGTTAAAATTACGCAAAATGTTTGTAAGCTCTAATGGCAATGTCTTCTGCCTAAAATGCTGTACAGCAGTCATTTGTTTACTCTTTTACAAAGAAGCGGTCGATAGTACTTTGTGTCATTTTTTCTTTTATATAATTGTAACGTCGCTTTATTCTTCATGTTATGTGAGTCAGGATTTTGGACGAAGTACTCAAGTATCCGCTATAGCGAGAGAAAAAACAAGTGAAATGTCGCGCTTGGGGGCAGGAAAGTGCCCGCATTTCCGTAATAGTGGGAGTTTGTTTCAGTCATTTCTTTACGCGTTTCGCCGGGGGGCTGGCTCTTGTCCACATTAGCGGGGTGTCCGTAATAGCGAGGTGTCCGCAAGGCGAGAGTCGACTGTAATATGCGTGTATCGCCATCTTAATTAAATGTAAAAGACCATTCGTAGCATAGGAAAAGAAAACGTCCATGATCAACATGAACTCAACCCGAATTCCTTGTGAAATTCCCTAGTACTGTTTCAGGAGTGTACAACGTAATGTGGCGAATTCACGCGTCTCGATGAATGAAGACCTGGAGGCCGACTTTTCGTATTTGAAAATCCACCTCTGATCCCGTTTTGTCGATCTATAATCCTGATAATGTATCATTAACAGTTTTGACATACATACAGTACATCTGGGCTGTCTGTGGGTGCCACAGACTTTTCATGCGCGGTTTCCGGTTTCGGTCAAGTCTTTAGAGTGACCCGAGCGAAACTCCTCTGGCCCAGGGCGCTATTGCTTTGGTAGCGCCCAGCCAATTCCAAGCACGCAAGTAGTTTAGTCTAGAATTTGGACATGTCAGCTAATTTGCTCCTAACGACCACCCGCTACAAATGGTTGACAAGAATAGGACTCCACATGAAGCAATATTTCAAACTGTGCTGTTTTTGTAAGGATAACCATGTACTCTGTTCTTGCGATGCTGAAAGTTTTGAAACTGGCCGACGGAAAGTATCAGCAATAAAACGTTCGACGAAGAGGAGTAGTTAAGCGCAAGGAAAACAACAGATATGTTTTTTTTTTATGAGCGCATGTTAGGACAGTTTGGCGAATGTATTGCTCTCTGGTCTTGTCGACTGGTTGCTGTTGCTTGTTTAAAAAGATCTATTTCCGACGCTTTCCGCAATCTGCTCTCAGTGCGTTTCGGAGACGGGTTTGAGCACTGCTGCTTTGACCACACCCCACCAGCTCATTCACTGGTGATCTTATGACGGCTGTTGATACTTTCTTCCCCTCTCAGCGCATCAAGATCTATCCAACTGATAAATCCTGGATGTCTCTTGAGATTAAAAAGCTTATTTTAGAGCGCCAACAGGCTTAACTCACTGGTCCTTCGGATAAGTGGATAAGTGGCGTCACCTCAACTGAAGTTCGGTATACGATCCGCAAGCGCAAGAAAGTTTTCTACGAGCAAAGTGTTCTTAACTTTAAAGCAACTGATCCCAGAAAATGGTAGAGCATGGTAAATAAAATCGCTGGTAAGTCACACGGTACTGCCGGCGAGATCAGTTTTGCTGATGACCTATTGCTCTCGCACCAGTAATATCTAAGGTCTTGGAGGACTTTGTTGTTGGGTGGTTTATTGATGACGTTAAGCACGCTATCGATTGTCAGCAATTTGGTTGCCTGAAGGGGACATCAACATCATACTGTCTTCTAGACATGCTTCACAACTAGCTTTCTGGTATCGATCAGCCGGGTACTTTCCTCCGTCTGTGCTTTTATTTCAGTAAAGCTTTTGACCTCATTGATCACAATTTTCTGGTCTCCAGTCTTGTTAGTTTTGGTGTCCGTGGTTTCCTAATTAAGTGGATCTGTAGCTTTCTCAGTGATCGTCGCCAAGCTTTTAAACTTGGTCACGTCAACTCCGAGTGGATGCCCTGTCCATGCGGGCGTCACCCAAGGCACTAAACTGGGTCCAATTCTGTTCCTAATTATGATCAAGGATTTATCAGTACAGTCTACACTTCGCTCTACTCACAGGAAGTATGTTGATGACCTAACAATTTTTGAGGTTGTCACCGTGGGTGTTACATCTCCCCTTCAATCCGATCTTGACGTGATCTCTCAGTGGTCATCGCAAAACCAGGTGAATCTAAATCTGAAGAAGTGCAAGGAGATGACGATTTGTACTCTCCTAACTAGACCTGATCCTCCACCACTTGTTATCAACAAGCTTCCTCTGGAAAAAGTGCCCTCCTATAAAGTACTTAAAGGGCTTACGTTGTGTAACACCCTTAAGTGGAACGACAACATCAACGAAATAGTTGCTAAAGCATCAAAGCGTCTTTATAATCTTAGGGTTCTGAAGTGGGCCGGTATCCTCTCTTGTGGCCTCTTTAGCGTCTACGTTGGATTGATATGCGATATTGTGTCAAGTGGTCAAACAGCCTAACTGTCTATCTAAGTGACAAGATCGAGCGAGTCCAGAAAAGGGCACTGCGTATTCTATTCCCCAAGTCTCGCTATAATGACGCTCTCTCCGTATGCAAAATCACCCGGATTGATTATCGACATTTTGATTTGTGATTTAGGGTGTGGCACAACGTCCGTGAGCAGGGTTCTATCTAAGGCATTTGAGGAGTAGAAGCTTTCCCCCCTAAATGCCCCCCCCCCCCCCCCCACAAAATGTATGGTTATCATTACAGTATGTAACTAACTATATTGGAAAAATCACGCACACGCGACGAGGTCAGTGCACATGAAGTAAGTATTCCTGTGTAAGGACGCTATATGACAGGGAATATGATCACGACTAAAAAATTAAATAAAATACCACTGTAACATTTCTCATAATTGTGTCTCAAAATGCACCAGATTTCATCGCAGTGCATATTCATTTCAAAGAATTTCCGGTGGGGGCGCATACCCCCGGATCCCGCTAGGAAGCTCGTGGCCTTCTGCCACCCGGAACTCCTCACCCAAACGATAAATCCTAGATAGAACCCTGGTGACCACCCAGAATCACGCCTGCACCGTTTATTTCCTCCCTTGCATGCTGACAGCTAGCCTAACAACTCAGCCCTACCAAAATGCCGTGTCGAGAAATATAAACGTAGCCGTTCTCCCTTGTAGACTTGCACATTAATCAATAGATCTTTATCGCCCCTTTCACTATAGCTTTAATACCATAGTGTGATATTTAGCATTAGCGTATAGTACTGTTTAATATTAGTAACAAATTATTTTATTTATTTTACATTCACACATATTTTTGGCATTATTGTAACCCAG
>OZ037994.1:47258916-47288916 GCA_964035705.1 Porites rus
GCCTTCAACAGCCATATTTTGAATACTTTTCCCCTATGTGGGGCACTTGGAGGAAATTATTTAAAAATAAGCTGGAAAGATTTCAGTCACGTGCTGCTACGGATGTCCCAGGTGCCAGTTATCAGGTACTCACGGTTGATCTAATTAACTCTCTTTCTTCGGATACACTTGATGCTAGATGGCGCTATGCCAAGTCCTTTTTTATGTATATAATACAAAGTGTCAGCCCCACCCGCGGCAACTTAAGATGGAGCCATTGGGAAATTGAGTAATTTTATTTTTCAATCTTGTACCAGAATAATGTCAAGCATATTGCATTCTTTTTTACACTTTTCGAGGGCTATAAATGTAATCAGTTATATGACGTAACTCTAGAGAAAAGGTTCTTATGGAAGCCCAAGAAAACGAACTTCAAAAGCTACAAATTTCACCGAATGAAATCTTACGCATGACGATTTTACGTGTTTTCTTAATTCCTCTGAAATTTAAAATTTTACATGACAGGCATAAAGTTAAAAAATGTTATTTAATATTAGTCCTAATAAAAAGTAAACATTTACAAGGCTAAAAATATGTATTTAAAAGAGAAAAAATCCAAACGTCACTCTGATGATGATTTAGTGTCGTAGATTTTTGGATTTTTTCTTTTTTAATTTTTGTAGCGTTGTAAATAGTTCACTTTTTCAACCTCCGGCTTGTATCCTCCCACGCAGACGTTCTCAAAAAAATTCCCTGGTACCCAAGAAACAGTTTTTTACTGGTTGTTTACAAAAGAAACCCTTATATTATGGTGAAGCGGTGCTGTGGAAAAGCTTTCCCCTTCTGGAGATCAGACAATCGCGATCATTAAATAAAAAAACTTGTTAAGTATTTTAATTGTGCTTTATACAAGGCTTATTGTAAATCAGGTCTTCTTATTTTCCTCTCAGAAAGCCAGGGACTGCATTACTTAAATGTCCAATTTCTAGCCCTCCGCCCCCTTCTCTCTCCCTGGACGGTCCGTCCACTTGGAGAGGAGAGGCGTGCTTGGTCATTGATTTCCTCTTGTCTGTGTCTATGTCTGAGTAGGATGTAGATCCCTTAAGATTTGATTGTATTTTAATATTATTATCTTTTTGTTCCTGCTTTCAGTTGCTCCAAATATCACGTTATTTAATGTTCCCAGGCTCATTGGTTCAGGAATGAATGCCACACTGCTGTGTGCAGCCACTGGTATTCCTCAGCCAACGGTCACGTGGCAAAGAAAGGATGCGATGCTATCACGTGTCCAGCATGTGGCAAACAGTACGTTTGTAATCGTTGACGTAGTTCAAGCCAACGGTGGGATGTACTCTTGTGTTGCTTTTAATGCTGCTGGTGTATCATCAAAACATGCAAACCTAACTGTACAAGGTTAGCTACAGCTTTCCTCCTTCGATAATCACGCGTTCTTAACTGTCTAATGTACAATTATGTTGGTTTTCTTTCTTATTGATTCTGATTTTAAAGAAATTCTTGAAATAAATACTGATCTCTTGATAGTACGTTAACACGTCGTCCATAGCTGTCCATCATATTTATCATGTGATATTTATATGTAATTTCATCGACGAATTGCATTTTAACTTACGTGCCCCTGGGTGCATACTTAACTATGCTTAAAAAGAAGAACTTGTTCGGTACGACCTTTATGGTTCTGTGCTACCAAACCGTGTTAACTGTATTCTGTACAAAAAAACAAACACGTTACTTCCGATTTCCAAAACCTCTCGCCTTCAAAACGAGGAAGAGTGCGAAATCTTTCTTGTAAAAATGAGTTTTATTATTTGCATGAAAATAATTTTAAAAAAAACATTTTTCATATCAATGGCTTCTCACTCACCTTCGCTTTGAAACAGAGGCTTGAAGAATTGATGATTGATCTATGATTGATGGTTATAATACTGTTATTGATTCCTAATGTTTTACGGACGGATTATATTATCTTTAACTACTATTTAATTAATGAAGTAATACTTCTTATCTAAAACACTTATTTTGCATCTATATTCCTTCTACTCATATTCTTGTTTGGGTCAGCTACTCGGTTAGTTCAACGAGCTATTTAGGTGTCCCAAACTCTGCACAATGAACCTATAACTGAAAATTTCTTTTCCCTCTCAATCTCTCGATTTTATATTTTAAAGCAGTAATTTGTATTAATTATTATTCTGTGTGAGTTTAAATAAAAATTGACTTGAGTTGACTTGGAAGCAGTCTGACTGGTGTTTTTCGAACCACTCAAGCATAATGTTAGCGTAAAATATTCGCCTGGTGCTTTTGCTAGTGCAACAAGATGGCGTCCCTTAATACGTGCAACGCAAGAACGAAGGCATAAGCAGAAGATACTGTTTTTGTAAACCAAACTAGTACTTATTATTATTGTTTTGTTTACTGGTTATTTCATAGTGACACCCAGTTCTCCAATCATAATCTCAGCCATCCCCCAGTCCTCTACTGCCATTCAGTTGTCATGGAAACCAGGTTTTGATGGACACAGCTCTATTACTGGTTACAAAGTTGAAATGAAGAAGTTGAATGAGGTCTATATCGTGTTGGCTGAAAACCTGTTGGTGATGTCATACACTGTGAGAAATCTGGATCCGTACACGACTTACGTGTTCCGGATATCAGCGCGTAACGCCATTGGCGTAAGTCCTGGCGCAAATACAAGCAACACCACCTTACAAGATGGTAAGTCGATCGGAATATAACATGTACAAGTACTTTTAAACCATTTAGTGAGGTTTATTTATGTAGTTATTTTGTTGCCTAGTTTCCTTAGTATTGATTCAAGAGTCGAGGACTCATTTTAATATTACTATAATTTTGTGGCTTTAAACTAACCGGTGGTTTTTGTCGCAGCTGTTGTTGTTCTTCACTGGGAATCACCGATTATTACCACTTCTAAGCTTATGGGAACCATGACTTTTCCTATTACTTATAGCGAAGACAGGAGTGTTGAATAACTGTTCCTGTTCCATTTTAGCCCCTTCGTCTCCAAGAAACTTAACAGCAAAACCTTGGAATGCGACTGCAGTTAGTGTAACCTGGATCATCCCTGCCAAGCCTTATGGACAGATCACCTTGTACGAAATTCAGTACAATGTTGTCGGCAGTAATGACGTCACTAGTAAAGTTTTATTAGCAAATGAACTTCAAGAACTCGAGGCCTTGATTGACAGCCTGAAAGCGTTTACTAGTTATCAGTTGAGGATTCGTGCAGCCACTCTAGAGGGAATGTGGGGTAACTTTTCATCAGTAGTTGAGGCTATCACACTTGAGTCAGGTACTCCCGCCAGTCGTTATTTCTTAAGATCAGGCTGAGATTACGTTGTTGTGTATAACAATGTAATCAGTTATTGCTATTTCCATTCCCTTTTTGGTTTCACTGTAACTCTTTGTCTGTTTACTGTTTATCTCGCAGCTCCCTCTGTAGCTCCTAAAGAAGTTCAGCTTCAAGCATTGTCGTCGGATTCCATTTTAGTTCATTGGAAGGTAAATTAATTAAAACATGCTTCTGTTTAAAGCATCGGTGACTTTCATATCTGCTTAAAACTATTATGAAAAAAATGTTTACTGCGTTTTGGGGGCCTCTCCTTATATGATACATGTTACCTGTTAATTATTTTGAAGTACTCCAAGTTTGCAAACTTGGTGCGCCCCATGATAGCTGCTCCATCAAATCCTAATTTCCACCTTAAGTCACAAGTGTCGAAACTACTTTTTTGTTGCCCTGGATGATTAATTAACCAGTTCCGCGTTTAGTTATCAACAATGAGCGAATTACAGTGCTGTTTATTCTGTTTCTTGAAACATTCCGCGTTTGTCCTTTTGTCTACAGCCTGTTCCTCCACACTTGGCTAACGGTAATGTCAGGCAATATGTAGTAATTATGAAAGCGACAGGTCCACACAGAGTTTCAGACTCCAGAAACGTATCCGCAGGCACAGCAGACAATCTTACAGTAAGTGGGCTGTTTGCGTGGACAAATTACAATGTAAGCGTTCAAGCCTTTACGGTTCATCCCGGTCCCAAGAGCCCTTACAAGCAAGTCAGGACTTTAGAAGCTGGTAAGTTACGTTTCTCAGCTTTTCCTTTTGTAAAATATGAACCTTCGTCAATTTGTTGATTTTTTGAACAAGAACGATCAGGAAAGATCTCGAAGTGTCAAAGCGGAAATCGTCAAGCCCACTCTACCCAGACAGCCTTACTTCACTTTTCTGAGGACATTTTAAACAATATGGACGAGAAGAAAATCTCATTGATAGTGTAGTTAGACATGTCGAAGGCATCTGACAGCATTCTGCTTGGGCGACTACTTATGAAACTCTCCACATCATCGGTTTCTCCACGTCTACTCTGACCTGGTTTGAAAGCGATTTTACCCCACACGGTCAATTCGTTAGGATCGAGGATGCTACGTCCGACATACTACCTGTGAATTTTGGAGTACCTTAAGGATCTATACTAGATCCAGTACTGTTTACAGTGTATGTTGACGATCTATGGCTTGTCTCTTCCCCCTGGTGATATTACCGATGCATGTGTCGCATTAAATCTAGGCCTTTTAGAAATAACTAGCTGGTGTTGCGAGAATTCTCTTTTGATCAATCCTGCAAAGACAAAACTTTTGGTCATCGGTGTTCCTCAACTCTTGCGTAATTTGCCACGTTTGTCTTTCTGTATTCTTGGTAAGGAGATAGAGCCTGTACCTGTAGCCAAAGACCTGGGCGTTTACATCGATCAGACTCTTCGCCATACCGAACACGTATCAAAGTTAGTCTCGAGCTTTGTTTACTGACTTGTTCAAATTAACAGGATCAAGCTTTTGTTAGATTCAAAACCGTTACTTCTTATAATTAATGCCTTTCTATTCACTAAACTCTTTTACTATCCGACAGTTTGGGGTAACACATCAAAATCAAACAAAAAAAATACTACAACTGGTCCAGAACTTTGCGGGAAAAATTGTCCTTGGCCTGAGGAAATTCGATCATATTTCTCAGGGCCTCAAATCACTTCGTTGGCTCTGCATCGAAGACAAACTGCTATTAAATACTGCTGTCATGGTGCATAAATGTCTGAACCATCAAGTACCCGATTATTTTAACGACAAGTTTCTATATAGATCGCAGGTCCGCAATAGACAACTTCGATCTGTCGTTAATAATGACCTCAATCTGCATATTGTGGGCTTTCTAGTGGCCGAGGTCATTTGCTTTCCGAGGAGCAAAACCTTGAACTGTTCCCGTTCGTTTAAGAACTATTACCTCATCAAAGGCTTTTAAAAGAAAATTATTTGAACTGTTTTTAAACCGACAGTCTACTGAATTTTTAGACGAATTGTGCAAAGTTTAAATGTTAGACATATTATATGTAGTTTTCTTAATATAACTTTTATCCTTAATACCATTTTTCCTTTCTTTCACAAGTCTTGCTATGTTAATCTCCAACTACCTATTTTTGTACCCTTTCAGGGAGCGCAATAAACTTATGTATGTATCAGCATGTACGTATGTTTGTAACCTTTGCGTATGACACTCACACCTTACCAACCTTTATTTTATAGCACCCGGTCCGCCATCAAATGTTACTCTTGTATCCGACAGCCAGCATAGCATCGTAGTCTTTATAACTCCACCAGTACCAGCAGAGCAAAATGGTGTCATCCGCGGGTATACTGTGTTTTACAGGGAGACCAATTTACTACCAGAAGAAGGATATTTGTCTTTGAATACTTCTAACTCCACGGTCAGGTTTATCAACTTGACTGTATTTACTGAGTATTCATTCAAGGTGGCCGCTTACACAAGCGCAGGTCAAGGACAGCACAGTCAACTGAAGCGAATATTCTCACAGGAAGGAAGTATGTCTATTGATCTACTGCATTTGTTTCTTCATTCACTTGCTGAATTAGTGGCTCATGCTCGGTGTAAGAACCTGTAACACTCACTAGTCACGTAAAACAAAGGAGACAAAGAAGTCAACACGATAGAACCTACAAAAACAAAAGGTGCGAATCAAAGATAAAGTTCACAGGTTCTTACACTGAGGCAAACCCTAATTAGTTCAATTGACTGCATTAGAGGGAGCCTGTACTGTGTATTTTTGAAAATGAATTTTTTTCTAATTCTTGGTCTGAGGAACGGAAGGAACATTTATAAATTGAAATATGCTGAACTATTATTTTCGCTCTTAAATGTAGCGTCCTTTTTTTGTGTACTAAAATCTTATTTCATTTGTATCGACTTTCTAAAGAGTAATTTATTGTAAGTTCACTATAGCAGAGGAGATTCCCTTAAAGCGTTTGAGTTTCTGTTAACACAACAAGAACAATATATTATCATGTATTTCAACACAGCAAAGAACTTATTTATCATTTACTTTAACTCAAACGCAACATATTATGTGTGTTAACGCAAACGCAACATATTATGATGTATGTTAACGCAACTCATTATAATTATTATGAATGTTAACACAACAAACGCAAAATATGATGTATGTTAACGCAACATCCCAATATAATATGCATATTAGCACAATAAACGCAAAATATGATGTACGTTAACGCAACAAACCTAATATAATATGCATATTAGCACAATAAACGCAAAATATGATGTACGTTAACGCAACAAACCTAATATAATATGCATGTCAACACAACAAACGCAAAATATGATGTATGTTAACGCAACAAACCCATTATTAATAATATGCATGTTAACGCAACATCCCAATATAATATGCATATTAGCACAACAAACGAAAAATATGATGTATGTTAACGCAACAAAGCCATTATAATATGCATGTTAACACAACAAAGGCAAAATATGATGTATGTTAACGCAACAAACCCATTATTAATAATATGCATGTTAACGCAACAAAGCCATTATAATATGCATGTTAACACAACAAACGCAAAATATGATGCATGTTAACGCAACAAAGCCATTATAATATGCATGTTCACACAACAAACGCAAAATATGATGTATGTTAACGCAACAAACCCATTATTAATAATATGCATGTTAACGCAACAAAGCCATTATAATATGCATGTTAACACAACAAACGCAAAATATGATGTATGTTAACGCAACAAACCCAATATAATATGCATGTTAACACAACAAACGCAAAATATGATGTATGTTAACGCAACAAACGCATTATAATATGCATGTTAACACGACAAACGCAAAATATGAGGTGTGTTGACGCAACAAACCCATTATAACATGCATATTAGCACAACAAACGTAATGTATTTTGGTATGTGTCACATTTTCTCCAGCTCTGCGTACACTGACAAAAAAGCTAAGCGGCCTCGTCGCCGCTGTCTGTCCGTAAATATAACTTAACTTTTATGGATACCGGCAAGCGTCTTCCATACTTTGTCAACGATAACTCGTTAGAAGAATTATAGTAGGGGAAATTAAACTAATCAAATACAGAGAAATATTTTGAATGAATAATAATGACTTTTCAGACAACAAGCAAAACACATTGTTATGTTAAAAAACATAACACAGCGAACATTTCTTTTACTCTCAGTTCCTAGTGAAATTGACGACGTCACAGTAACATCTGCAACTCACGATTCTATAACGGTCAGATGGAGTCCTCCAAACAAACCAAACGGTCAAATTTTGGAATATATGATCATATACAACAGTACTGGCGGCACATTATCCGGCAGCAAAACAACAGAAGGTAACAAATTGTCAGCAAGCATCCAAAACTTGATTCCAAATACAACCTATTCAATCTTTGTGACGGCAAGAACAAGTAAAGGATTTGGAGGACAAGGGACATCTGTGCTCGCTCGAACTCGTAAGTATCCGAAAAATTAATCAGGCAATCAATTGAAAGATACAGATAGATAGTTTATCAAGTTTACTAGACTAAACTATGTTAAAACTTTACAAAAATTCAAATATAAAGCAGGAAATGTAACTGAATTGGTAAAATAGGTATCTTCTTACTGAACAAGCATTAAGAAAATAACACATGAAAAACTATGATGAATATGCGATTCAAAATTCGATCGGTTATTATTCTTTTCTCAATGGTAAGTATATTTTTTAACGCATTTAAAACTAAAATTCGATTGGCCATTGTCCTATTTACAATGACTACGTTTCAAACAATTCTTCATTCTGTTCGTTTTATTTTATGTAGGCGTTCTCTATAAGCACACCGGAATGTGTATATGTGTTCGGCGGAGGTCGAAAATGTCGTAGCTTATTTGATTGCTAATTATATTGTTTAGTTGTTCAGCGTATACTTTTTATTTGTTTTTTCATGTAGTTAATGTGTAATTTAGTTTATCGACTGCCAGGTGTGTCAGTTACTGATTAACAATTTATCTAGTTATCTGTTTCGGCGAACAGCTTAGGTGATATAGCACTTCGGCAATCTGCGAGGCTACTTAAGTTTTCGGCTGACAAGTATCCTTACAGGACACAAGAGGGTAAATTATCTTGCAGACATTCGAGCCAATCAGGAAGATACACAGGAAGCCCATGGTGAAAAACTGCGCATGAGTATCTCGTTAAAAGGCAGATAAAGGTGGTGTAAAATGTCACGAGATCTTTGAACGCGATATGTTCCCATATTAACTTTCTAAGAAAGTATAACCAGCTGACACATTTTTTGAACACTCGGCAACTTTACAGGTCGAGCAACTTTACAGTAGACACAACGTCAATTGCTTTTTCATTGGGAATTACAGGCGGAAATTTCCAAAAGGTGGGATCGGTCCTGGCAAACGATGTCCGTATTTCTTTAAGCTTTCTCTCGTTTACTAGGAACTTTTTTTACCTTAGACTTAGCAACTAAGTCATTTACAGCGTCCTGGATCTTGCCTACTTTATTCTTGTCGACAGGTTTGGCGATTATAGTGAGTGTCGTCTATGTAGTTCCAGAGATCCATGTTGTTGGCGCTGCAATCATCTATCTTGAGAGTGATTAATCATTGTCCCAGTTTAGTCCCCTGTGGGACTCCGGCCAGTACCTCACTCCATTCTGGCCTACTAACTCGTTCTGTTTTTGAACCTTTGTTTATAACCTTTCAAAAGTGTCGGCAATCCAGCAGGTGACGCTATGTGGGATTTCTAGAGATGCCAGTTTCCTATCAAGGATTGTACGATCAGCCTCATCAAAAGCTTTGTTATAATCGAACACCACCACTCTAACCGTTAATCCTGTCCCATCGCTATAATTGTTTTTGTTCACGAATAAAGCATACTAATTAATGCTTGTGTCCTGGGTTTAGCGCTATACTGATAGTTAGCGATTTTTTTCAGCACGGTTAGTTTGACATGGCCCTCCACAATTAACTATTCGACCATGTTCGATGAAAGCAGCGTCAAGGAAATAAGGCGGAGATAGATAAAAGGGCATTACTGTGAAGTAAATATTACCTGAGTTCTAGCGCGCGTAGCGGAACACCATGATTAATAAAATTTTGTTATCTATGCATCCAATGAAGATTTCTTGCGACAAAATTGTCCCTCCGTACGTCCTTCATTTTAGCAGATATGAAATGTTGCATAGATTAGTGTGGAAGGCATATACAATTCGTGTCTAACTTCGTATTGAACATCTTTTTTACGGTCAAGTGACAGTTATCAAAATAGGGTATCCTCTAACCAGTGTCACCTGAATGTACTGCGGTCCTAGGTATAAAACTCATTAAGGTGACGTGTGTTTTAAGTTCTCTGTTTTCAATTGATCGCCTAAGTTAAGGTTCATTTTTTCGGGAGGAATTCAGTTTGCTTCTTGCTTATGATGAAAGTTGTACCACTTCAGAAAGATGTTTCTGAAAAGATCCCTCGAGAGCTTCGCTTTTGATCTTGGCTAAATCTATATATTGTAGTTAGTTTGGTCGAGCGCCAGCTCGGACAGTTCATATTGTCTTTCAATGGCCGATGCTCAGAGACCATGACCCTGGTTGGGGTGGCTTCTGGATGCTATGCCTTGCCAAAGGGCAAACTGGAGCTATTGATGCTTTCGATGAAAGATTGTTGAACCAAAAGAAGTACATTGATTGTTTAGCTCTTGTGGTCTTACGTGGCATATAATTGACGAAATTACGAGAAGGGGAGTAGTCAATACCAAATTTGAGGAATCTATATTAGATCAAATATTTACCTCTGATCGTGACATTATGAAGATTAATCTAGGCCCGCCATTGCGTGGAAGCGATCACTTAACAGCATTCCTGAAAGTGAAATTGTTTGATGACATGGAATATTAGCCTTCAAAGAAATTTAACTGGTCAAAATGGGACGTTCCTTGATTAATTAGTATGGTCAGCAGACAGACTGGACCTGTTCTGAAAAGGCTCTTCGCTTTATAGAAACTATGTGCAGCGAGCTGGAAAGTAAAATACTGCACGTTATTGAGCATAGTGTGCCAATTTCGGTACAAAAGACTACAAAAGACACAAAGTCCCATGGGAAAGCGACTGGGAAAGCTCGAAACTCCGTCGTGCTCGAAAGGAAAGGGACAATGCATGGCGTAGTTTTGACACATCTTCTCACTTCAACCTTACTTCTGCCCTTGAAGCTTAGGACAAATACATACTTGTGGAACGGACACTTAAAGAGTGCTATGAACAAAAAGTTGCCGAAAATATGAAAACTAATCCAAGCAGATTTTTTGCGTATTTAAGGACGTAGAATGCGTGGTGACTTATTGAGATCTTCAAAGTCATGAACGGCTTAGAAGATTATGGCCAAAATAAGGTTCAGGAAAAATTCAGCTTAATACCAAACTCGCAATCTTCCTGTCAATTCGTATCATTCTTTAAAGTCAGCGCGTGACTTCTTTAGTAATAAAGTTATAATTATCAAATATTGGAACCATCTACCATTAGGAGTCCGATGTTCAGCAAATATCAACGCCTTTAAGGCCGATCGTTTTAAATCATCAAAACCTGATTCAAATGGTTTCTGGGAACAATCGGAACAAATCTTTGATAGAATTAACGCCAAAGTGAACACGTGAATTATTTATTAGCTGATCGCGTTGTTGGAATGCGGCAAAATATCTTGTTTTATATATATTTTTCTTTATATGTACTGTACACATATACCTTAATCTTAGCTTTTAACAATATTAAATTATCTTCGTTTTTAATACGCGATTATAAATAATTTTGTAAATAGTTTTTATCATTAGGGATATCATGAAGCGATAAAATAAAGTTATCTTATCTTATTTCCCCTATTCGCAACCCGGGGACCCGGTGGATGGGAGTAGCCCCTCCACACCACAAACACAACTCCAACGTCAGTCGATCAATCATTCCCTTTACCACAAATTGTTGTTGCATGATGACGGGATGCGCGCCGTAGCAAATATCCTCCCTTTGTCTGTTTATCATTTAACGCATTTACCTTATGAAAGTATATCATGATTTATTTGTGGTAAAAATTAGTGTCAAGGTGGATACAAATGCGAAGCATCTTTATGAACAAACAAATGAAAGCTTGAGTAAAAGCGTTCCATACTTATGACATCATCTATACATTTGTAGAATTAAACTTTTATTGCTATGTTTCAAACACAGGCCATCTTCCGCCGCCAATTACCATGATAACTACTTCAGAAAGCACTGTTACTGAAGACTTAACAACTGTGGGGGTCCCTGCGGGGACGGAGAAGAGGACAGGTGGAATAAATGAGGAGCAGATGATCATCATAATTGTCTGTCTGGCGCTTATTGTCCTGTTTATCATTGTGGTTGCTGTATATTTTCTTGGCATTAAGCGATGGAAAGAAGAAAAAGGTACATTATCTTTCCTTTTTAGGATAGAACTTAGAGCAAGAACTTTTATTTAAGGCATTTTGAAAAAAAAATGTTATAACATAACAAACTTTATTTTCACTCAAATTTTAGAGAGGCTAGCGAGCTAATATCTTCGAGCTGACACCACATAAAAATACATCAAATACATTATGAATAATAACAAAACAATAATTAAAAAAGCACATAAGAGATAATTTTTTACAATTTTAAGGACAAGTAGTACAACTAGTGTGAAAAAAGTCAGGCAGTGCATTCCACTGAAAAGTGAGAAAAGGAGTTAAGACCATAGGTAGTTGTTTTAGGTTTACCTAGTCAAAAGGATGTAGTGGCCACGAAGATCATAGCAAGATGACCGGAGTTAAAAACATATAAGCAGGAAAATGAGTGAAAAACAAACTCTTATATAACAATATGAGGGAATTCTGAACGCGTTTGTTACGCAACGAAGTAGAGTTGACTTTTGAAAGGAGAGTGGTGTATGGAGACGAGTAATCTCCAAGTATAAATCTAAGGATTCTCTTTATGTAGTGCTTCAGAATGTTTGTTCTTTTTCGTTCTTATAAATTAGCTTGTATGGATCTGCTAAAGGTCGGTAATTTAAAAAACAAGCGGAAACAAGCAAACGAATCCCGCTTAATCATGCCACATTTTCACCAAGTCATTACCAAAGAAGAGGGCAATTGAGTTCCCAACATACGAAATTTTTGACGCAATGTAAAAGGTTAATAATTCTGTAAGTGCTCTCAAAACTCGAGACTCTACAACCAGTGTATGACTTCCTATTAGCTCTTTTATCACCGAAAAATATAAATGCTCATTAAAAATTAAGAATGTTCTTTAAGAATTGAAGGTTACTGTCTTGATTCTACGAACACTGCATTCTTTTATAGCAGATTTATCTTTAGGAGCAGGGTTAGTCCTTATTAAATCCATTTCTGTCTTTCATTGTCTTTACCTCGTGTTTCAGTGGCGACTTATGTTACGGTATGGGTAACGTAATTGTTGTTGTTGTTTTAATCGTTAGCTATGTCTTATGCAAGAGCGAGAAAACCTCGTGATTTCAGAGATCCTGCATTTGAAATGGAGAGGTGAGTGAAGCCAGCCCCAGGTCACGTGTATATTTTGTTAGAAACCATTAATTCTTTGACACTTTTTTAGTTAGACTTCTGCCAAAGGAACGCACTTACAAGAAGAGGACACTTCTTTCTAAACCCTAAATTCAAATGCTCCCATGGTTGATTATTTAAATGTAATCTTTTATTAGAAACACTTACCAAGCTATACTGCTCGCATAATAGAACTTGCCAACATTTTAAATCAATTATGTAAACTAACTCTTTTCATTGGTTGTAAAGTTGTTCAGATGTGATTGGTCGCTACAATAAACTCACAGGATCATTCTCCTCTGTTCAATCGACGTAAACTATCAAGGTAACTAAAACGCAACGAAACATACTATTTCAAGATAGTAGCCCTGTTCTAAATAGTGGTTGAAATATTATATAAAGTCGGTAATAAATCAGTAAACTTGGAAATCGGTCCTTTTTTCCTAAACTGTTTAACTCGCTTTAAAAAGTGACGCAAATGAATGAAATAGCGTAGGCAGTTTGGTAATAATACATTCAGATCTTTGCCATTATAACAGTTGCACTGAACGGAACGACACGGGAGTAACGTATAACAATAAATAGGAGTAGTCTTCTTTTAGAGGTAAAAATTTAAAAGAAATTTTCATTTTAAAGTACATGAAGCTGTTAAGGTATGATGGGTTAAAGCCATGTTTAATTAAAAAAAAGTAACTTAACCCCCTAAAAATAAATTAAAAATATGTAAAGTTAAGATCTACTGCATCTTATCAAAATGACAGTTAAACAAATGGAATGTTTTTGTTGTTATTAGACCACGGCTTGACTTACATGAAGAGCCAAGTGTAGCCGATACCAACTATTCCAGCGACTCCTTTGATTCTGACTGGGATACCAGTGTA
Source organism: Porites rus (assembly GCA_964035705.1). Taxonomy (NCBI): domain Eukaryota; kingdom Metazoa; phylum Cnidaria; class Anthozoa; order Scleractinia; family Poritidae; genus Porites; species Porites rus. The sequence continues at coordinate 47,272,758 of OZ037994.1, forward strand.
GCTTCACCTCGGTCAACCTGTTCACCGGTCAATGAGAACCCACAATTAGCAAATTCAGCGGATTCCACAGGTCTACGAACATCAAGTCGCCCGCCGTTGGTTAACTTACCCAACAAGAGGATTTCGGTCGACTCTCAGGGCAGTCAGCCCTATGCTTCTGTAGAGGAGCTTGGAGGGGGATTTTCGAGCTTCGGACCTCTTCCCCCGGTAGAGTTCCGTTCTTTTCCCACCGAAGAGAGGGAAACTGACTTAGAGAAACAAGAAAACCTTACTGATGCTGCAACATTGCCAGTAAGTCGGACATCCTTTACAAATCAGCTCTTTAAAGCCGCCCATGACTCAAAAGATGTCGATCACAGTGACGGGGTCACGCGGTTCGAGGGTTTTCAAGAACAGGATATTTCAGGAATAGAAAATCGTGGATATGATTCCGATGAGGAGTTGAATCAACACCTCGCGAAAAGTACAGTAAAGCCAGGTTCTTCCTATGACATGAATAAGTATCCACAAAATCTGGAAGAGTTGTACGCAAAAGTGGACAAAAGCAAGAAGAAAGCGTTTCGTGAGAAAGATACCTCGACATCAATTGGCACTGACAGCCATCAGTCGGTAAAGCAGGAACCAGTTTCACTTAAAGACGGAGAGACTCATAAAAGCAAGAAAACATTAAGGAAGACTTCTCGTGACCCACAAGGAAACAAAGAATCCGGTCAAAAAGGAGAGATAAGTCATGATCCTGTGCTTGTTTACGATGAAAGAACTAACTTGTAAGTCATTGGTCAGAACAAAACTAGCGTGTTATTTTTCACGCCAAAGTAGTATTGAAAACTTTTGCCGCTGCAATACAATACAATACAATAGAATATCAAATTTATGCTTGGTCTCTGTCTCAGAAATATAGATCGTAAGAGTTAAATGAAGTTGACAAGGATTTCTTTTGTTTGTTTATTTCCCTGAAGACGTATGAGCTTCAAGTCTATATAGCAGCAAAATTTATCGTGACCTTTCCAAAAGTGAAAGTATTAATAATTACGTTGTTTAGGGATTTTTAAAAACGTTTTAAGTAATCTGCTTCTATTGCTATATTTGGTAACTGGTTACCGAAATAACGTATTTCAAACGTGTGTCATTATCATGGTTTGCTGTTGTTTGTGGCCTATTTGCTCTTTGTTTGCTTCGTATAATGTGTGCTAAGATTTCACCAATGTATGAAATGCAGTTTTTTGTTTTCGTGGGTTGTAAATTTCCTACAATGTCAATTTTTTTAACAAATTGTACGTAAACTTCGTCAAGTTGTGAAGTATTTCGTGCAGGGTTTAACTGAATTTACGAAAATGAAATTTTAATTAATAAAACGTGTCTGAGATAGGATTTGTTTGGTTGCCTTTATTACCCACCACGCTCTATTCGTTGGCTTGCGTGTATTGTCTAGGTTGACGTGCTTTACGTGTATTTATCTGCTAGCAGGTCATTGTATGTGAATTTGTCTGCCTGCATGTCATTCTACACGAATTTGTCTGCCTTCATGCGATTGTACGTGAATTTTTCTCCCTGAATCTCGTTGAACGTGCCTGTCTGCCTGCATTTATTGTACGTGAAATAATCGCCAGTGTGTCATTGTATGTGAATTTGTCTGCATGCATACCATTGTACGTGAATTTTCTACCTTCATGTCACTTGCAATTATGCCTGCGCATATTGTACGTGAATTCAATATATTTGCTTGCATGTCAGGGTATGTGAATTTGCCTGCTCGTATGGTATTGTACGTGCGTTTGTTTGTCTTTCTGCATAGCATTGCACGTGTGTCTGTCTGTCTGCATGTCATTGTACGTGAATTTGCCTACTTACATGTCATTATTGTATGTGCACTTGTCTGCCTGATTGTCAATGTGAGAGAATTTGTCCACCTGCATGTATTGTCTGTAGATTTGTCTGTCTGTATGTATTAACTATAAATTTGTCTACTTGCGTGTACTATCCTGGAATTAACCTGCCTGCAGGTTATTTTAGTTTATTTGCTTGCATTGAACTTTCATTTGTCTGCGTGCGTGTATTGTACGTGAATTTGCATTGTGTTTTGCGCGCGCTTGTCAGCAAGCGCTCTGACGGACTGACAGACTCACTGACCGTGACGTGACTTACCGAATTTTGACCTTTTCTTTTTACCCTAGTGAAACTGAATCGAAACCCAAATTCTCGGAAAACGCAGCAGTTGATCAGCACGATGCCAGGAGTTCTGGAGCAAGCTCCTTGTCTAGTGGCACGATTGTATCTGATCTGAACAGCTGTGGAACGCCCACCCCTCTCATGAATTTGAAGCATCAGCAAGTATCAGAAACAGTTCAGGATCCACCTCCACCTTCACCGTACACTCTAAGAAACAAAAAATTCTCAGTAGGCTCTGCAGACAGTTTTTATGATGAACCCTACTCCAGTTTGGAGGAAATCGATGCCGGAATCACCGCTCTTTCCAGTCTGCCACCAATGCACGAGCCTGTTGAATATAGCGCTGGTCCAGAAGAAGAGCTCGGGATTTCCAATGTTATTCCAAATAATGTCAATACTTACGGAGTCATGGACAAACCTGAAGATGAAGCTGTTGTTATGGAGGTCAAGGAGATTGAAAATCCTCCCAGTGCTGAAGATAATACCATCCAAGATTTTGATGAAGTGCTTAACAGTCTTCTTTTCAATGAACAATCGGCACCTGAGCCTAGTAAGAATCCTGGCCCGTTCACACTGGAATGTCACGACCTGGATTCCACGATATTGATGTTTTAGTTTAATACAGATCTGAAAACTGATGTTTTCAGTAGCCTAAAACATGAAAGTGTTTACGAATAAAGTAGGGAGACAGTTCTTCAAACTTGCCGTTACTTTGCTACGAAATTCTTCATCAGAGAGCAATAATCGTAGAAACTGTCGGCTGTTTCGTTTTCATGACCGACTCAAAAGCTGAATTGTCATAAAAAAAAAGGTTATGATTACAGTCCAGACTATCCAAAAGGACACCACTATTCGGAAGGAAGAATTTTCTCTGTTTCGACAAAGTTCTTACTGTCCCTTTTACAAAAAACTTTCTTTTGTAACTTTCCTTCCTCTCTAATATGAACAAAGGACACTAAATCGGAGACCCAGATTAGATGATTACTTGTGTGTAGCCTTAATTTCAGACGATTACTTCGAGTCGTTTTTATACTTGTACCGTCCAGTCACCACTCCTTTGCTTTAATTCATCCAAAAGTAAACACGATTTTCAACTGGCAAACAAAGAAAAATCGTTTGTAAATGTCTACATGATACAGAATTGCTTGCCCTTTTTGACTATAATTCATGTTTAACGTTTAAACTGTCAACTGTATGCGGTACTCTGAACGAATCTGTTGTAATTCAATAATCAAACTCGACTGCAATCAAGCAATGAAATAAGCTCAAATGCACACAAGGACACTTCAAAAACACAAAACGTCGCTTTAATTGAAAATCCTTGACGAAGAAGAAAGAAAACAAGAAATAAAGCTTACAGAATCATTACACTTGACGGTGCAAATGACAAGAAGGTCGCATTAAGCTTATACATGTAGAAACTTCAATCTCAGAAGACTTTGCATACACAAATTCACTGACGAAACCACAAAGCCGCTCTAAATGAAAAACCTACCGACTCTCCTCAATGGTTGTCTTTACACTAGGCTGTTAAGTAAGACTTAAGAGCCGCTTAGTTTTACTTAACCAAAAATTCGTGTGTGAAGACCTAAGTAAAATCTCAAGTAGCTTTGGTTTCCATCTCATTAAAGTCGGGAAGTTGAAACGATTCAAGAAAGTTTCAAGCGACTTGAAAACCATCCTCATGACCGACTTAGCTGACTTGCGGTTTTGCGGTTTCTTGAGCTTTGAGAAAGGCGAGACATGTCAATCAATCGTAATTTTGTTGCGTGGGAAGATAACCTGAAGTAGAAAAGTATGGAGGGGAATACTGGACAAAAATGGAATTGAATAAATTTATATCAAACCGCATGATGCATTATACCGTACCATGTGGTGACATACCCAGCAAAACAACAAACTTCTCGGTGGACAGATATACCATACCCGATACATCGTGTTATTGTATCAGACATGCCCCAACATCGTACCGTATGCTGCTATATCGAGCCTGGTGCTGCCAAATTGTCATCAATGTGCGGCGATAGAGTGCAAGTCATCCCATAAAATTGTTCCCTAAGCTGCTATATCGCCTTCAGTGTGCTACATTGTGAGCGGTGTGCCAAGATATGCTAATAACAACCATGCCACTACATCGTCCCCTATGCTGCTATATCGTATGCAGTGAAGATTAAAGGTTTAACTGGTCAGTCAGCAGATTTTCATTTCGCAAACTAAAGATTTTCATTTCGTTTCCTTTCGTTTCGTTTCGCTCCATTTCGTTTCGCAAACTACAGTAAGCCGTGTGATACGACAGAGTGCAGTTTCGCGCCTTTTTAAACTAAGCCGCTGACCAGTTAAACCTTTAATCTTCACTGCATACGATATAGCAGCATAGGGGACGATGTAGTGGCATGGTTGTTATTAGCATATCTTGGCACACCGCTCACAATGTAGCACACTGAAGGCGATATAGCAGCATAGGGAACAATTTTATGGGATGACTTACACTCTATCGCCGCACATTGATGACAATTTGGCAGCACCAGGCACGATATAGCAGCATACGGTACGATGTAGGGGCATGTCTGATACAATAACACGATGTATCGGGTATGGTATATCTGTCCACCGAGGAAGTTTGTTGTTTTGCTGGGTATGTCACCGCATGGTACGATATAATGCATCACGCGGTTTGATATAAATTTATTCAATTCCATTTTTGTCCAGTATTCCCTTCCATAGAAAAGAATCGGTTGTGTGTGAAGCTTTATTTTACTTGAAGTAATTAAAATTTACTTGTCTTGAAATATTTCTTATTTAGGCTCTAGTGTAAAGACTAACAATGATTCTTCACTCGTAGTTCAATTTAACAACTCATGGTTTCGAAGACAATGGTAATTTTGCTGTTTACGATAAAGGTTGCGATCCGATGAATATCAAATGACAATCCCACTTAAGTTTCTCATAATTATACACAATTGTGCGAACGTTTGGAAAATTACCAATCAAATCAAAATCACTACCCGCTTTTCGGGTAGTGACGTCGCTGGACGGCATTAACGACCGGTCGATTCAGACGTTGCTGAGAGGAGAAAACGACTCGAAGTACTCGTCTGAAATTCAGGCTAATTTGTTTGTGGAATAAAATATCCTGTTTTTGGTAACATATTCTTAACTAGGGATTTCAACGGTAAAGTAACATACCATAACGTTTAATCAAAGGGAAGAAGAGAAGAGCTGATTGTTTACTTGCGTTAACATGTGTTGTTCGTTTTGTTTCAAAAGTGATTCGAGGTCGAGATGTGCAATGTAGTGCGGTACTGATGTGTCTTAGTATTGTATATTAATCAATTTGGATCCAGTTAAAAGACGGTTGTGGGCTTAGGATTAACTGAACACTTAGCAATGTTATCCTGATACCCACTCTGGTATGGACAGTCTTTTCTGTCTTTTGGCTACAGTCCTTCTTGGACAAGTTCAACTGTCCAACTATTATTCAGTCGAGTGCTTAATTTTCTTATTTAAAAGGTTCAAGTGATTGTTCATTGCCCGTGTTTTAATATATTTTTGGTAGTGGTAAGTTACTCGCATTATTTATTTACTTTCTTACTGCGATTTTGTAAATTTTTCGTATGCCATATTTAAAAAAAGAGCTCCTTGTGAATGCACTTGTATTTATTCATATAAGATAAGGCTTACTGGGCTGTTTTAGGTTATATTATAGCTATAGGGTCTCCTGAAATACATGCAAACTGAATTTGACTATCAGAGAATAGTCATGCGATATATTTTTTTCAAAACATATACAGGTAAACGCAGCCATCAAGTGGCTCGGTTTTACTGAAAAACTTCTTTGAGCCAAGTACGCTCGCTGTGATGCAGGAGTATGGTAACGCGTTTTCTTTGTAGTCTCTCCCACCCGCTTCTACTATGAAAGCCCATTTATTGCTGACAAAAATAAACGTCATTTACTAAATCGGCTGTATGTTAGCCCGTTGCATGAACTGAGAAGCGACCAAACGTGAAACTCAGTTTCATCAGAAGCTCACAAGGCAACCATTTCTTTACGTTTGCTAACCACTCTTGGGTAAATCGTTCCTGTATATGGTGACTCCAAAATTGCTGGTCTTTAAGGTGGCTCAATACAGTTCTTCAGGGTCAATACCTCCCAAGTTTGAGCATAAACTACGTCGCCATAAACAAAGATTGTGAAAAATTGCCACCACAGTTGTATTAGATAAAGATGAAAATTTGTTATGATCAGGGCTGCAACGACATCGGAGTTGTCATAGCAACCAAATGACGTTATTAGCTATTTGGCTTGCAGCAGTATTTCTTGGCACCGAGAACTGTTCTTCCAAAATCGTTCAGGGGAGCTTTTTCCTCTTATTGCGGCCTTCGTGAAGTTTGAGCGGAATCTGTAAGAGCGTTATCGATATATTTTGGGATACATTTTTTAAGGTTAAAAACACAGTAAAAAATGGGCAATCTTGATGTTTGGCCGTTATCTGTAGAAACCGAATTGCTTTTGACATGCAATTTCACCTCATAGTACTTTCAATCTTTTTAAAAACGTGTGTGAAAGATCACGGAGATAGCTCCAGTCGATTGCTAGAAAGAAGGGTTTAATAAGTATGTATCGAAGCGCCCTTGTTAGCGGTTTTGTAAACATTTTGGTCTTCTTTAACAAATTAGCAAATAAATACTGCTGCCATTTAAATAGGTAATAGCGTCATTTCGTTGCTACGACAACTCCGATGTCATTGCAACCTTAATCATAATAAATTTTCATCTTTATATGATACAACTGTAGTGGCGATTTTGCAAACCTTTGTTTATGGCGACGCAGTTTATGCTCAAACTTGGGAGGTATTGACCCCGAAAAACTGTATCGAACCACCTTAAGTTTGCCAACAATAGACGTCAGCTCATTTTAAGTTCTTGTAAACTATAGTTGTCGTTAGCCGACTAGTTCTTGTTTCAGCCTTTTCCTAAATTTCATCGTTTAAAACTTAGTCTCCTTCGCAGCCAAAACTTGAATTGCATTTCCCTTGTCCCTTGCATTTTAAAGGCAGCAAATCGTTTCAAAAACGTTCAACTCTGTAGATCGAAAATACGGATTTGGATTTTCTTAGCGGTGTGCATTGGTTTATCTGCATTGAAGAAAGTTATTCATGCCTTGAAAGTGAAAATACTTATTGATATGCACATGTATACAGCTTACTATTTTTATTTTAATCCTCCTGATTAAAACATTTTCGTCAGGGATGATTACCAAAGATCAGTCAGCTTTAACATATGCATCAGCAAAATAATGAAATATGTACTGCCAATAAAAGAGCAGTATGCGTATGTAGCGCCGTCGAATTCCGAAATTAGCAGCTTCTCAGGGTAACATGCATTTTTCGGAACTTTCTTTTTTGAACTTTGTGACGCAGCAGTGACAAACATTTAACAAGCTTTTTTGTTGTTGTTGTTTTTTTAATATTACCAATATAGTAAACGACAGGCGCTCACTCTAACAAGGATTTAATTCGTGAAAAATTTGCATACTCCAACAGGAACATTTCTTTTGAAGTCTTAACTTCTGAGTGATTCGAACAGAAACTTTACATTTCAATTGAACTGAGAGTTTTGCTTAAGAATTTATGTTACGGGGAAGAGAGAATAAAAGCGATATCCTGCTTATGATGCGGTAGTGATCATCTTGATTTTTTTATACAGCTATTTCGAGAAAGGTTGTCGGAAAAAATGTGCACGCGACAATCCCGAAAGGTAATATGGGATATGATCAACAAACTGTTCCTGGCGACTGTAACTGTCGAACCTACTTTTGTTGCTTTCCTTTAGCACTCGCAAACACATTTCCATGGCCTTTCGTGCCAATTCTTTCAAATTTCTTTGAGAAAAAGAGAACTCAAAACCACCCAGAATGCCTTTCAGGATTGTCGCGTGCACTTTTCCCGACAACATTTGTCGAAATAGGTGTATACAAAAGAGAATTTTGACGTCACAAGAATTAAAATTTGTGAAATTATGGCACTGGCTGTTTTATTCAGAAAGAACAAGATGAAAAAGGCCCCCTTGCCAAAAGTCAGCTTGTTCGTGCAAATTGTCGGGGAGACAAGAATCTTTATGCGCTGATGACTTCATACAAATCCTTCTAAAACTGGCTTGAATCCTTATCTTAGAGGGATTTATTGGAGTCATCGTCGCATAACAATGCTGGTATCTCCCTGCCAATTTGTCCTAACAGGCTCATTTTTGGCAAGTGAACATTTTTTTTTATCTTGTTCTTTCTGGATATGCCAACCAATCCAATAATTTGACAAATTTATTTTTTTGACGTGAACACTTCTTATCTCTAGTTCATTCTAAATAATTCCAAACTTAACGGGGACGGAACAGCAAAAGAAACAAACGTGGTCATTCTGCTGTATAGAGGGTTTGGCGAGTGAATGTACGGGGCATGTTAGACCACCAACAAAATTTTTGATTTTAGAGGGTTAGAGATATTTTGTTCTACTAACTCTCGCGAAGCGAGTTTATAATCTCGTCAGGCGCGAAGCGCGCGTGCACCACGTGAACCGCGCGTGGTCTTAGCCAGATGTAAAATGCGATGCGCCATAAATGAATAAATCTTTCTTTCTCTGAATATATGCTCTTACGAGGTCAGGAGGGTAATTATCATACATATAAAAGAATATATTAACAGGCCACCATTATGAAAGAGGTCCATTCGTGTCAAACAGTGTAAAGCATACAACAGCATCCCGCAGAAAGGTCGAGAGTGATTCTGAAAATGTGTCTAAAATAATTGTCTCCAATGGAAAGAGAGACTGAACACTGAAGTTATTTCCACCCAGCGAGTCTACCAGTGCATCCAAGGCAAGTAAAAGCTCAATTCTGAGAAAGAATCTTCAAGCAGAGAAACTCGCCCTTGAGTTAAAAATAGCCGAGCAAAAGTGCGAAGACGATAAAGATTTGGCGAGATAACCTGTTAATAGTGTAGAGGATCGAGTAGTATAGAAGTAGAGGTTCTGTTACAGCCTGTCCCAATCAGCCTAACATTGCTTGAGTTATCGGAACAGGTTGTAACATAACCGCTAAATTCTACACTACTCTTGTGATCCGGCATTTTGGACAGCGGTCAAAATTCAAATCAAAATAAACAGCGACCCGAGTATAACAGTAAGTTCGCTTCAGCGCCTCCTCCCAGCCGGGTCGCCGTACTCCTCAGATTTTGAGAGGGTTTGGCGGGTGTCACAGAATCGAAGACTAAGAATAATAATAATGTTTATTTCTTATATTGCGCAGTCTAGCATGCGATAAAGATATGATCGAATGCCCATAACAACACTAAAATCTTAAAGTAATAAATGGCTAATCCAAATAATGATAATAATAATGAAAAGTTACAATTTTCGGAAAACAATAAAAGTAAAACTGTAACTAGAATCTAGGAAAAGTCTAAACTTGCCATTTTTAACTTCGAAAGTTAAGAACTCCAAAAATATTCAAGGATTTGGTCTGATTTTTGGCAGTAATATATCTTTGTGACTCAGTTATTTGCCGTAAAAATTTGAGACCAAAAAATTAAACTACAGAACGTAATTTAAGTCTAAGTACACCCTTGTCGAGCGTTTTTTTGGCGTCTGGAAAATGCTTGGCCAAGCTCAAATGCGGTTTTCTTCCTCAATTGAAAAAACGTTATTTATTTTTAGCGAAATACAGAGTGGTACCTTTTACTGCCTAGAACAACAAAATAGAAATTCGCATGCCAAGATTCAACCCAAAAGGGTGTATTTGGAATTTTTTATAATTTTTTGAAAGTTGGCCTTCGTCAGGAAAGTGCATACTCTTCCTTCATTTTTCTCACTGTTGTGCGGCTTCTTTCAGGAACCTCGCTTTGCTCTGGCGTATTCAATGGCTATCATAGGATAGTAAAATCCTTCTTTTACACAGTAGTATATTTTTATTCCTTCAAAGTGTGAAAATGTTTGAGGGCGCGCGCGAATTTTGTCCGATACCCTTCAGCGCGCTGGTCTACGTTACCCTCACACAAAGAGATTAATAAATGGTTCAAGAATGTTGCAAAGAGTTTTCAAACCGTGGTTTTGAGAAGACAAACTTATATACTTTAAGTTTGTTTTTGTTTTAACGTCATCGAGTTTAACGTTATTTTTTTAACATTATTCTTTCACTAGCGTATCTCTCTGACGGTCGCGTCAGGAAATGCATGCACTTAAATGACTTTAAAAATCAAGTTTAAAGAGAAAGTTAAACTTTTTTAGAGGGTTGGCATTGTAATGACAACAATAAAAACATGTAAAAATCCGCTGCGCAACCGTCCACTGATTTTTTTAATTTCAATTTTTTTTAGGTCCTCTCAGGGTTATATCGCGTCAGTAAAATACATATTCTGCCTAAAAAGTTAATAGCTACCTTAAAATCATAATTTAATAAAAACTGCTCATTTTTGGATATTTTTTACCTCTTCCCATTCTGATCAAAATTACCAACTTTCAAACCGAACCCTTTTCGTCTCGAGGCGTAATAAGCAAGACAAAAAACAAACGAGTATTGCCAAGCAACGGGTGCACCTTGCTGCACCTGTCTCACATATAACGGCAAGTTATAAATAAAACAAACATTTGCGCAAAGGACATCCTTAGCTTTAAACCAGAATTTTTAATGAATTTTTTTCGCGAAGGCGGTGTTGCTGTGAAAAATCAGGAAATTTTCTTATACCTACCTGTCAAGCGTTATAAATCACTAAGTTTTTAAGCGATGACCTTCAGTTAGCTATCAAAATAAAGCTTAGATCTTGATCTAACTTTTGGTTGGTTTTGTTGAAGAATAACTTAAAACAAGAGGTCTGATTTTATGAGCGAACGTGTTTTCACTAAAATGTGATAAATGAGTCATTGCAATGAGAAGAATGAGGGGAAATGCGTAAAAATTAAATCCGACCAGTAGGTTAGACTTAACCAAACAATTTTTCATCCAAAAATTACCGCAACTCTTTTTCTATACAGGAAAATAATTGCTACATAGGTTTACTGGTTCTTGAATTATGAAGCGTTAAACATAAGCTTTAATTCATGTTTCGCATAATTACATTTTAGACACTGTCAACAGGTAATCTACTTGCCTGGAAAACTTTATAGGGCAAAATCTCGGCGAAAATGTATCACAGCAGTCTAAATAAAATCTCACAAGAAAGCTCAGAACACTTTCTAAATGTTCATTGTTTTTAAAAGTTATATATTATCTGGAAAAACGTCGGTATAAATTCGCAAACTTTATATAGCGGTCATGCTGACGCAAAACAAAAACAGGAACGACGCTGTAAACATGACATATGCATAAAAATCAATCTCGCCCCAATTCCTTAAACCTAACCAAACAATTTTACACCCCAAAAATACAGCTACACTTTTTCTATACAAGAAAAAAGTATTAGGTTTATATGTTAACTGGTTCTCGAGTTCTGAACCGTGCAACATAGACAGTAAATTTAAGAACAGCTCAAGGTAGAGTCACGTACACAGAGCGCTTACATGAGTGAAAAAAATCCAAGATGGCGGCTGCTTAAGATTGAAATCTTAATAAATGGTCAGAATTACTTTCATTTTACACTAAAACATCATTTTCAGGTCCAATTTCACAATATACAAACTTTGAAGAAATTTAAAAGGTTGACCCAAAATCATAGGCTAACCTCTTTGAAAAAAATCCAAGAGGGCTGCTGCTCAAATTTGACATCTTCATATCTGGTCAGAACCATTTTGATTTCACTCTAAAACATTACCAAACATCACTTTCAGGTACAAGGTGACCATATACAAATTCTTGTACACAAAGACTGCCGTGCGGTAAAAATGGTGGATGGGGTAAAAACTAATTTCGCGCGATTACTAAGACTTGACCAAAAAATGTTACATTCAAAAGTCACGGCAACTCGTCGTTTGTTCAGGAAATAACAATTAGCTCAAAAAGGTCTCATAAGAAAGCTAAGGAAACGGTCTAAATTTCCATGTTTTGGAAAATAATAATTTCTTTGGGAAAACGTCTAGAGAAATTTCGAAATTTTCCTTCAAAACGTTTACAAATTTTTCATAAAGTTGTCACAAAAAACTGGAAAATCATTTTATTTTGACATCTTCATATATGGTCAGAATCATTTTGATTTCACTTTAAAACATCACCGAACATCATTTTCAGGTCAAATGAAGCTATATACAAACTTTGAAGAAATTGGAAATTTTGAACCAAAATCATAGGTAAACCCCTAACCCTTTATTCAGAAAACTAAATTAGGTTGATACGTCCACTGGTTCTTGAGTTATGACCCGTCAAAAATAGAGACTAAATTTAATAAGAGGTCAAGCTATAAAGTCTATTACACAACTACGACTGCCATGCGGTAAAAATTGGTATGCGTAAAAATTAATTTCGCTAGATTACTAAGACTTAACCAAATAATTTTTCATTCGAAAGTTACACCAACTCATCCTTTATTCAGGAAATGAAAATTAGCTCGAAACGTCTCAAAAGAAACCTATGGAAATGGTCTAGATTTCTTTCTTTTTAAAATTAATAATAATTAATAATTTCTTTCGAAAAAGGTCTAGAGAAATTTTCAAAGTTTGCACAAAAACGTTTACAAACTCTTCATAACGATGTCACAAGAAAATTAGAAAACCATTTTACAAACAGTCTATAATGGAACAAAAAGATAATTTCAGTCAAAAAAATTTCTTTTCCCTTGTTTTGAGGCCTTTTCTCTGCTCACGTCAGGAAAGTGCATCAGTGTCAGGAGAAGGCATCGTCTTCCGTCAGCAAAGTGCATTGCGTCACGAGAGTGCTGTCAGGAAAGTGCATTGTGGCAGGAGTGAAGTGAATAAACGTTATTCTGCGATAAAATATATTTAACAGCATGGGAAATTTCAGTATACAACAACAACAACAAAAATGATTCTGAAGAAATACCTCACTTCTAGCAAAGGATTTTAGAGTTATGAATTTTGAGGGGGAAATGGTCAAGTTGCGGCTGCTTAAATTAGTGGGAAAAGTCCAAGATGGCCGCTGCTCAAATTTGACATCTTCATATATGGCCAGAATCATTTTGATTTCACTCTAAAACATTATCAAACATCATTTTCAGGTCCAGTGCGACCATATACAAATTTGAAGGAATTTGAAATTTTGACCCAAAATCATAGGCAAACCCCTAACTCTTTATTTAGGAAAAAAAATAAGTTTATTCGTCCACTAGTTCTTGAGTTATGAACCGTCAAAGATAGGCAGTGAATTTAATAAGAGGTCAACATATAAAGTCTTGTACGCAAAGATTGCCGTGTGGTAAAAATAGTGGATGCGTAAAAATTAATTTCGCTCGATTACTAAGACTTAAGCAAATAGTATAATTTTTCATTCAAACGTTACAGCAATTCGTCCTTTATTCAGGAAATAAAAATTAGCTCTAAAAGTCTCATAAGAAAGCTGGGAAAACGGTCTAAATTTCAATCTTTTAGAAATTAATAATTTCTAAAAAAAAACACCTCCAGAGAAATTTTCAAAGTTTGCACAAAAACGTTAACAACCTTTTCATAAAGTTGTCACAAAACAATTAGAAAATCAACTTCAAATTCGACTTTAACTTCGACTTTATGAAATAAAAATATTGATTACAATAGACTGGCCCGCAAGATAGCAATTGCTAATCTAAGCGAACCAGTTAAAAGGAAAATAAAGTGAAAGGAAAGGAAAGGAAGCAAACTATTTTAAGTTACAATAAATAATATTTCTATCATAGTTTTATTTTAATTAAACCTCCTAAGGAAAGACGAAGGAGAAATTGACGGTGCGAAAAAAAACAAACAAACAAATACTTCTCTACAGAAATCACTTAACTGTTAATCGAACTTTTTCAACTATTAATGACGTCTCAATATAGTCATCGTCTCTTTTTAAGATGTCAGAAAGGAGTCTGTGAAGTACTTTCGTAAATTTCTTTTTAGAAAGATCTCTAAAAATCATTTTGCGAACAGTCTATAATGAAAAGAAAAGTTAATTTCAGTCAAAAAATCATACTTTTCTCTTATTTTAAAGGCCTTTCCTCTGATCGCGTCAGGAAAATGCATCAGCGTCAGGAGAGTGCATCGTCTTCCGTCAGGAAAGTGCATTGCGTCAGGAGAGTGCATCGTCCTCCGTCAGGAAAGTGCATCGTGTCAGGAGAGTGCTGGCAGGAAAGTGCATTGTGGCAAGAGAGTGCATACTCTTTTTGTAGCGAATACACGTTTATTCTGTGACAAAATATATTTAAATGCATGGGAAATGTTAGTATACAACACAAAAACAGATTCTGAAGAAATGGCTCCTTTCTATCAAAGGATTTCAGAGCTATGAAGTTTGACCCAAAATCATGGACTAACCCCTTCGGAAAAAATCGATGGTGGCAGCTGCTCAAATTTGACATCTTCATATCTGGTCAGAATCATTCTGATTTCACCCTAAAACATTACCAAACATCATTTTCAGGTTCGATAAGACCATATACAAACTTTGAAGAAATGTGAAATTTTGACCCCAAACCATAGGCAAACCTCCAACCCTTTATTCAGGAAAAAAAATTAGGTTTATACGTCCACTGGTTCTTGAGTTATGAACCGTCAAACATAGGCAGTAAATTTAATAAGAGGTCAAGGTATGAAGTCTATTACACAAAGACTGCCGTTTCGTAAAAATAGTGGATGCGTAATATTAATTTCGCTCAGTTACTAAGACTTAACCAAATAATTTTACATTCAAAAGTTACAGCAACTCGTCCTTTAAGAAATAAAAATTAGCTCGAAACGTCTCACAAGAAAGCTAGGGAAACGGTCTAAATTTCTTCGTTTTGGAAATTAATAATTTCTTTAAGAAAACTCTAGAGAAATTTTCAAAGTTTGCACAAAAACGTTCACAAACGTTTTATAAAGTTGACACCAAAAAATTGGAACGTCATTTTACAAACAGTCTACAATGGAACAAAACATAATTTTAGTCAAAAAAATACTGTTCTCTTATTTTAAAGGCGTTTTCTCTCCTCGCCTCAGGAAATTACATCTGCGTCTGGAGAGTGCATCGTCTTCCGTCAGTAAAGTGCGTTGCGTCAGGAGAGTATATCGTCTGCCGTCAGGAAAGTGCATCGTGTCAGGAGAGTGCTGGCAGGAAAGTGCATTGTGGCAGGAGAGTACATACTCTTTTTTGAAGTGGATACACGTTATTCTGTGAAAAAATATATTTACATCGAGGCATGTATTCAAAACAAGGCCCAACACTGTGCGAGCTCTGCTTGCATTTCCGGTTATGTACTTTCCGATAAGGAACAGATTTGAAATATAAACATACAACTGTGTTGGATAAATCTGGCCACGGTTGTGGCAGGTTTCATGAAATCAAAGCTAACAGAAACACAACACATCGATATGTGTAAACCGATTAACCTACTGAATAAAAAATGGGGCGACAAAAATCCGCCACAAGCCACACAACTGTGGCTGAAGCCTCAAGCGTCAGTTGAGGCTGGCTCGAAGAACCGCCGACTGACGGTGACATAGATAACGAGTATTTTCCCTCCTGATGAGGTGAATCAGACAATAACGTCCCGAAAGGAATATGTTCATTTGCCCAAATTTTTGCTTTGATTTTGGAACTCACTCTCGAAGTTAGAGGGACAGAAACACTGGTGAATTGAACTTGTGGTCTTTGATTATACGGACCTGAGTTAACTAAGTCTAAAATATGATCAACGGCTCCAGTACCTGACTAAGGATTGGTGATGGTATTGACGTCATCATCCACAGCCTTTTCAACAAGTCCAGTGGGGTCTTGCGTAACTACTGGTGTTGGCCGTCTTTACTGCTGGTGTTATTACGGCAGAAATGGTAGACCTGATTGCTTCGACATACACGGACACTGTGCCTTGGGATGAAGGGGTTTGAAGCAATCACGTTGGCCT
>OZ037994.1:47296416-47331416 GCA_964035705.1 Porites rus
CCACTGGTATTCCTCAGCCAACGGTCACGTGGCAAAGAAAGGATGCGATGCTATCACGTGTCCAGCATGTGGCAAACAGTACGTTTGTAATCGTTGACGTAGTTCAAGCCAACGGTGGGATGTACTCTTGTGTTGCTTTTAATGCTGCTGGTGTATCATCAAAACATGCAAACCTAACTGTACAAGGTTAGCTACAGCTTTCCTCCTTCGATAATCACGCGTTCTTAACTGTCTAATGTACAATTATGTTGGTTTTCTTTCTTATTGATTCTGATTTTAAAGAAATTCTTGAAATAAATACTGATCTCTTGATAGTACGTTAACACGTCGTCCATAGCTGTCCATCATATTTATCATGTGATATTTATATGTAATTTCATCGACGAATTGCATTTTAACTTACGTGCCCCTGGGTGCATACTTAACTATGCTTAAAAAGAAGAACTTGTTCGGTACGACCTTTATGGTTCTGTGCTACCAAACCGTGTTAACTGTATTCTGTACAAAAAAACAAACACGTTACTTCCGATTTCCAAAACCTCTCGCCTTCAAAACGAGGAAGAGTGCGAAATCTTTCTTGTAAAAATGAGTTTTATTATTTGCATGATAATAATTTAAAAAAAAACATTTTTCATATCAATGGCTTCTCACTCACCTTCGCTTTGAAACAGAGGCTTGAAGAATTGATGATTGATCTATGATTGATGGTTATAATACTGTTATTGATTCCTAATGTTTTACGGACGGATTATATTATCTTTAACTACTATTTAATTAATGAAGTAATACTTCTTATCTAAAACACTTATTTTGCATCTATATTCCTTCTACTCATATTCTTGTTTGGGTCAGCTACTCGGTTAGTTCCACGAGCTATTTAGGTGTCCCAAACTCTGCACAATGAACCTATAACTGAAAATTTCTTTTCCCTCTCAATCTCTCGATTTTATATTTTAAAGCAGTAATTTGTATTAATTATTATTCTGTGTGAGTTTAAATAAAAATTGACTTGAGTTGACTTGGAAGCAGTCTGACTGGTGTTTTTCGAACCACTCAAGCATAATGTTAGCGTAAAATATTCGCCTGGTGCTTTTGCTAGTGCAACAAGATGGCGTCCCTTAATACGTGCAACGCAAGAACGAAGGCATAAGCAGAAGATACTGTTTTTGTAAACCAAACTAGTACTTATTATTATTGTTTTGTTTACTGGTTATTTCATAGTGACACCCAGTTCTCCAATCATAATCTCAGCCATCCCCCAGTCCTCTACTGCCATTCAGTTGTCATGGAAACCAGGTTTTGATGGACACAGCTCTATTACTGGTTACAAAGTTGAAATGAAGAAGTTGAATGAGGTCTATATCGTGTTGGCTGAAAACCTGTTGGTGATGTCATACACTGTGAGAAATCTGGATCCGTACACGACTTACGTGTTCCGGATATCAGCGCGTAACGCCATTGGCGTAAGTCCTGGCGCAAATACAAGCAACACCACCTTACAAGATGGTAAGTCGATCGGAATATAACATGTACAAGTACTTTTAAACCATTTAGTGAGGTTTATTTATGTAGTTATTTTGTTGCCTAGTTTCCTTAGTATTGATTCAAGAGTCGAGGACTCATTTTAATATTACTATAATTTTGTGGCTTTAAACTAACCGGTGGTTTTTGTCGCAGCTGTTGTTGTTCTTCACTGGGAATCACCGATTATTACCACTTCTAAGCTTATGGGAACCATGACTTTTCCTATTACTTATAGCGAAGACAGGAGTGTTGAATAACTGTTCCTGTTCCATTTTAGCCCCTTCGTCTCCAAGAAACTTAACAGCAAAACCTTGGAATGCGACTGCAGTTAGTGTAACCTGGATCATCCCTGCCAAGCCTTATGGACAGATCACCTTGTACGAAATTCAGTACAATGTTGTCGGCAGTAATGACGTCACTAGTAAAGTTTTATTAGCAAATGAACTTCAAGAACTCGAGGCCTTGATTGACAGCCTGAAAGCGTTTACTAGTTATCAGTTGAGGATTTGTGCAGCCACTCTAGAGGGAATGTGGGGTAACTTTTCATCAGTAGCTGAGGCTATCACACTTGAGTCAGGTACCCCCGCCAGTCGTTATTTCTTAAGATCAGGCTGAGATTACGTTGTTGTGTATAACAATGTAATCAGTTATTGCTATTTCCATTCCCTTTTTGGTTTCACTGTAACTCTTTGTCTGTTTACTGTTTATCTCGCAGCTCCCTCTGTAGCTCCTAAAGAAGTTCAGCTTCAAGCATTGTCGTCGGATTCCATTTTAGTTCATTGGAAGGTAAATTAATTAAAACATGCTTCTGTTTAAAGCATCGGTGACTTTCATATCTGCTTAAAACTATTATGAAAAAAATGTTTACTGCGTTTTGGGGGCCTCTCCTTATATGATACATGTTACCTGTTAATTATTTTGAAGTACTCCAAGTTTGCAAACTTGGTGCGCCCCATGATAGCTGCTCCATCAAATCCTAATTTCCACCTTAAGTCACAAGTGTCGAAACTACTTTTTTGTTGCCCTGGATGATTAATTAACCAGTTCCGCGTTTAGTTATCAACAATGAGCGAATTACAGTGCTGTTTATTCTGTTTCTTGAAACATTCCGCGTTTGTCCTTTTGTCTACAGCCTGTTCCTCCACACTTGGCTAACGGTAATGTCAGGCAATATGTAGTAATTATGAAAGCGACAGGTCCACACAGAGTTTCAGACTCCAGAAACGTATCCGCAGGCACAGCAGACAATCTTACAGTAAGTGGGCTGTTTGCGTGGACAAATTACAATGTAAGCGTTCAAGCCGTTACGGTTCATCCCGGTCCCAAGAGCCCTTACAAGCAAGTCAGGACTTTAGAAGCTGGTAAGTTACGTTTCTCAGCTTTTCCTTTTGTAAAATATGAACCTTCGTCAATTTGTTGATTTTTTGAACAAGAACGATCAGGAAAGATCTCGAAGTGTCAAAGCGGAAATCGTCAAGCCCACTCTACCCAGACAGCCTTACTTCACTTTTCTGAGGACATTTTAAACAATATGGACGAGAAGAAAATCTCATTGATAGTGTAGTTAGACATGTCGAAGGTATCTGACAGCATTCTGCTTGGGCGCCTACTTGTGAAACTCTCCACATCATCGGTTTCTCCACGTCTACTCTGACCTGGTTTGAAAGCGATTTTACCCCACACGGTCAATTCGTTAGGATCGAGGATGCTACGTCCGACATACTACCTGTGAATTTTGGAGTACCCTAAGGATCTATACTAGATCCAGTACTGTTTACAGTGTATGTTGACGATCTATGGCTTGTCTCTTCCCCCTGGTGACATTACCGATGCATGTGTCGCATTAAATCTAGGCCTTTTAGAAATAACTAGCTGGTGTTGCGAGAATTCTCTTTTGATCAATCCTGCAAAGACAAAACTTTTGGTCATCGGTGTTCCTCAACTCTTGCGTAATTTGCCACGTTTGTCTTTCTGTATTCTTGGTAAGGAGATAGAGCCTGTACCTGTAGCCAAAGACCTGGGCGTTTACATCGATCAGACTCTTCGCCATACCGAACACGTATCAAAGTTAGTCTCGAGCTTTGTTTACTGACTTGTTCAAATTAACAGGATCAAGCTTTTGTTTGATTCAAAACCGTTACTTCTTATAATTAATGCCTTTCTATTCACTAAACTCTTTTACTATCCGACAGTTTGGGGTAACACATCAAAATCAAACAAAAAAAATACTACAACTGGTCCAGAACTTTGCGGGAAAAATTGTCCTTGGCCTGAGGAAATTCGATCATATTTCTCAGGGCCTCAAATCACTTCGTTGGCTCTGCATCGAAGACAAACTACTATTAAATACTGCTGTCATGGTGCATAAATGTCTGAACCATCAAGTACCCGATTATTTTAACGACAAGTTTCTATATAGATCGCAGGTCCGCAATAGACAACTTCGATCTGTCGTTAATAATGACCTCAATCTGCATATTGTGGGCTTTCTAGTGGCCGAGGTCATTTGCTTTCCGAGGAGCAAAACCTTGAACTGTTCCCGTTCGTTTAAGAACTATTACCTCATCAAAGGCTTTTAAAAGAAAATTATTTGAACTGTTTTTAAACCGACAGTCTACTGAATTTTTAGACGAATTGTACAAAGTTTAAATGTTAGACATATTATATGTAGTTTTCTTAATATAACTTTTATCCTTAATACCATTTTTCCTTTCTTTCACAAGTCTTGCTATGTTAATCTCCAACTACCTATTTTTGTACCCTTTCAGGGAGCGCAATAAACTTATGTATGTATCAGCATGTACGTATGTTTGTAACCTTTGCGTATGACACTCACACCTTGCCAACCTTTATTTTATAGCACCCGGTCCGCCATCAAATGTTACTCTTGTATCCGACAGCCAGCATAGCATCGTAGTCTTTATAACTCCACCAGTACCAGCAGAGCAAAAATGGTGTCATCCGCGGGTATACTGTGTTTTACAGGGAGACCAATTTACTACCAGAAGAAGGATATTTGTCTTTGAATACTTCTAACTCCACGGTCAGGTTTATCAACTTGACTGTATTTACTGAGTATTCATTCAAGGTGGCCGCTTACACAAGCGCAGGTCAAGGACAGCACAGTCAACTGAAGCGAATATTCTCACAGGAAGGAAGTATGTCTATTGATCTACTGCATTTGTTTCTTCATTCACTTGCTGAATTAGTGGCTCATGCTCGGTGTAAGAACCTGTAACACTCACTAGTCACGTAAAACAAAGGAGACAAAGAAGTCAACACGATAGAACCTACAAAAACAAAAGGTGCGAATCAAAGATAAAGTTCACAGGTTCTTACACTGAGGCAAACCCTAATTAGTTCAATTGACTGCATTAGAGGGAGCCTGTACTGTGTATTTTTGAAAATGAATTTTTTTCTAATTCTTGGTCTGAGGAATGGAAGGAACATTTATAAATTGAAATATGCTGAACTATTATTTTCGCTCTTAAATGTAGCGTCCTTTTTTTGTGTACTAAAATCTTATTTCATTTGTATCGACTTTCTAAAGAGTAATTTATTGTAAGTTCACTATAGCAGAGGAGATTCCCTTAAGGCGTTTGAGTTTCTGTTAACACAACAAGAACAATATATTATCATGTATTTCAACACAGCAAAGAACTTATTTATCATTTACTTTAACTCAAACGCAACATATTATGTGTGTTAACGCAAACGCAACATATTATGATGTATGTTAACGCAACTCATTATAATTATTATGAATATTAACACAACAAACGCAAAATATGATGTATGTTAACGCAACATCCCAATATAATATGCATATTAGCACAATAAACGCAAAATATGATGTACGTTAACGCAACAAACCTAATATAACATGCATGTCAACACAACAAACGCAAAATATGATGTATGTTAACGCAACAAAGCCATTATAATATGCATGTTAACACAACAAACGAAAAATATGATGTATGTTAACGCAACAAAGCCATTATAATATGCATGTTAACACAACAAAGGCAAAATATGATGTATGTTAACGCAACAAACCCATTATTAATAATATGCATGTTAACGCAACAAAGCCATTATAATATGCATGTTAACACAACAAACGCAAAATATGATGCATGTTAACGCAACAAAGCCATTATAATATGCATGTTAACACAACAAACGAAAAATATGATGTATGTTAACGCAACAAAGCCATTATAATATGCATGTTAACACAACAAAGGCAAAATATGATGTATGTTAACGCAACAAACCCATTATTAATAATATGCATGTTAACGCAACAAAGCCATTATAATATGCATGTTAACACAACAAACGCAAAATATGATGCATGTTAACGCAACAAAGCCATTATAATATGCATGTTAACACAACAAACGCAAAATATGATGTATGTTAACGCAACAAACCCATTATTAATAATATGCATGTTAACGCAACAAAGCCATTATAATATGCATGTTAACACAACAAACGCAAAATATGATGTATGTTAACGCAACAAACCCAATATAATATGCATGTTAACACAACAAACGCAAAATATGATGTATGTTAACGCAACAAACCCATTATAATATGCATGTTAACACGACAAACGCAAAATATGAGGTGTGTTGACGCAACAAACCCATTATAACATGCATATTAGCACAACAAACGTAATGTATTTTGGTATGTGTCACATTTTCTCCAGCTCTGCGTACACTGACAAAAAAGCTAAGCGGCCTCGTCGCCGCTGTCTGTCCGTAAATATAACTTAACTTTTATGGATACCGGCAAGCGTCTTCCATACTTTGTCAACGATAACTCGTTAGAAGAATTATAGTAGGGGAAATTAAACTAATCAAATACAGAGAAATATTTTGAATGAATAATAATGACTTTTCAGACAACAAGCAAAACACATTGTTATGTTAAAAAACATAACACAGCGAACATTTCTTTTACTCTCAGTTCCTAGTGAAATTGACGACGTCACAGTAACATCTGCAACTCACGATGCTATAACGGTCAGATGGAGTCCTCCAAACAAACCAAACGGTCAAATTTTGGAATATATGATCATATACAACAGTACTGGCGGCAAATTATCCGGCAGCAAAACAACAGAAGGTAACAAATTGTCAGCAAGCATCCAAAACTTGATTCCAAATACAACCTATTCAATCTTTGTGACGGCAAGAACAAGTAAAGGATTTGGAGGACAAGGGACATCTGTGCTCGCTCGAACTCGTAAGTATCCGAAAAATTAATCAGGCAATCAATTGAAAGATACAGATAGATAGTTTATCAAGTTTACTAGACTAAACTATGTTAAAACTTTACAAAAATTCAAATATAAAGCAGGAAATGTAACTGAATTGGTAAAATAGGTATCTTCTTACTGAACAAGCATTAAGAAAATAACACATGAAAAACTATGATGAATATGCGATTCAAAATTCGATCGGTTATTATTCTTTTCTCAATGGTAAGTATATTTTTTAACGCATTTAAAACTAAAATTCGATTGGCCATTGTCCTATTTACAATGACTACGTTTCAAACAATTCTTCATTCTGTTCGTTTTATTTTATGTAGGCGTTCTCTATAAGCACACCGGAATGTGTATATGTGTTCGGCGGAGGTCGAAAATGTCGTAGCTTATTTGATTGCTAATTATAGTGTATAGTTGTTCAGCGTATACTTTTATTTGTTTTTTCATGTAGTTAATGAGTAATTTAGTTTATCGACTGCCAGGTGTGTCAGTTACTGATTAACAATTTATCTAGTTATCTGTTTCGGCGAACAGCTTAGGTGATATAGCACTTCGGCAATCTGCGAGGCTACTTAAGTTTTCGGCTGACAAGTATCCTTACAGGACACAAGAGGGTGAATTATCTTGCAGACATTCGAGCCAATCAGGAAGATACACAGGAAGCCCATGGTGAAAAACTGCGCATGAGTATCTCGTTAAAAGGCAGATAAAGGTGGTGTAAAATGTCACGAGATCTTTGAACGCGATATGTTCCCATATTAACTTTCTAAGAAAGTATAACCAGCTGACACATTTTTTGAACACTCGGCAACTTTACAGGTCGAGCAACTTTACAGTAGACACAACGTCAATTGCTTTTTCATTGGGAATTACAGGCGGAAATTTCCAAAAGGTGGGATCGGTCCTGGCAAACGATGTCCGTATTTCTTTAAGCTTTCTCTCGTTTACTAGGAACTTTTTTTACCTTAGACTTAGCAACTAAGTCATTTACAGCGTCCTGGATCTTGCCTACTTTATTCTTGTCGACAGGTTTGGCGATTATAGTGAGTGTCGTCTATGTAGTTCCAGAGATCCATGTTGTTGGCGCTGCAATCATCTATCTTGAGAGTGATTAATCATTGTCCCAGTTTAGTCCCCTGTGGGACTCCGGCCAGTACCTCACTCCATTCTGGCCTACTAACTCGTTCTGTTTTTGAACCTTTGTTTATAACCTTTCAAAAGTGTCGGCAATCCAGCAGGTGACGCTATGTGGGATTTCTAGAGATGCCAGTTTCCTATCAAGGATTGTACGATCAGCCTCATCAAAAGCTTTGTTATAATCGAACAACACCACTCTAACCGTTAATCCTGTCCCATCGCTATAATTGTTTTTGTTCACGAATAAAGCATACTAATTAATGCTTGTGTCCTGGGGTTAGCGCTATACTGATAGTTAGCGATTTTTTTCAGCACGGTTAGTTTGACATGGCCCTCCACAATTAACTATTCGACCATGTTCGATGAAAGCAGCGTCAAGGAAATAAGGCGGAGATAGATAAAAGGGCATTACTGTGAAGTAAATATTACCTGAGTTCTAGCGCGCGTAGCGGAACACCATGATTAATAAAATTTTGTTATCTATGCATCCAATGAAGATTTCTTGCGACAAAATTGTCCCTCCGTACGTCCTTCATTTTAGCAGATATGAAATGTTGCATAGATTAGTGTGGAAGGCATATACAATTCGTGTCTAACTTCGTATTGAACATCTTTTTTACGGTCAAGTGACAGTTATCAAAATAGGGTATCCTCTAACCAGTGTCACCTGAATGTACTGCGGTCCTAGGTATAAAACTCATTAAGGTGACGTGTGTTTTAAGTTCTCTGTTTTCAATTGATCGCAGGTTAAGGTTCATTTTTTCGGGAGGAATTCAGTTTGCTTCTTGCTTATGTGAAATTGTTTGATGACATGGAATATTAGCCTTCAAAGAAATTTAACTGGTCAAAATGGGACGTTCCTTGATTAATTAGTATGGTCAGCAGACAGACTGGACCTGTTCTGAAAAGGCTCTTCGCTTTATAGAAACTATGTGCGGCGAGCTGGAAAGTAAAATACTGCACTTTATTGAGCATGGTGTGCCAATTTCGGTACAAAAGACTACAAAAGACATGAAGTCCCATGGGAAAGCGACTGGGAAAGCTCGAAACTCCGTCGTGCTCGAAAGGAAAGGGACAATGCATGGCGTAGTTTTGACACATCTCCTTCTCACTTCAACCTTACTTCTGCCCTTGAAGCTTAGGACAAATACATACTTGTGGAACGGACACTTAAAGAGTGCTATGAACAAAAAGTTGCCGAAAATATGAAAACTAATCCAAGCAGATTTTTTGCGTATTTAAGGACGTAGAATGCGTGGTGACTTATTGAGATCTTCAAAGTCATGAACGGCTTAGAAGATTATGGCCAAAATAAGGTTCAGGAAAAATTCAGCTTAATACCAAACTCGCAATCTTCCTGTCAATTCGTATCATTCTTTAAAATCAGCGCGTGACTTCTTTAGTAGTAAAGTTATAATTATCAAATATTGGAACCAGCTACCATTAGGAGTCCGATGTTCAGCAAATATCAACGCCTTTAAGGCCGATCGTTTTAAATCATCAAAACCTGATTCAAATGGTTTCTGGGAACAATCGGAACAAATCTTTGATAGAATTAACGCCAAAGTGAACACGTGAATTATTTATTACCTGATCGCGTTGTTGGAACGCGGCAAAATATCTTGTTTTATATATATTTTTCTTTATATGTACTGTACACATATACCTTAATCTTAGCTTTTAACAATATTAAATTATCTTCGTTTTTAATACGGGATTATAAATAATTTTGTAAATAGTTTTTATCATTGGAGATATCATGAAGCGATAAAATAAAGTTATCTTGTCTTATTTCCCTTATTCGCAACCTGGGGACCCGGTGGATGGGAGTAGCCCCTCCACACCACAAACACAACTCTAACGTCAATCATTCCCTTTACCACAAATTGTTGTTGCATGATGACGGGATGCGCGCCGTAGCAAATATCCTCCCTTTGTCTGTTTATCATTTAACGCATTTACCTTATGAAAGTATATCATGATTTATTTGTGGTAAAAATTAGTGTCAAGGTGGATACAAATGCGAAGCATCTTTATGAACAAACAAATGAAAGCTTGAATAAAAGCGTTCCATACTTATGACATCATCTATACATTTGTAGAATTAAACTTTTATTGCTATGTTTCAAACACAGGCCATCTTCCTCCGCCAATTACCATGATAACTACTTCAGAAAGCACTGTTACTGAAGACTTAACAACTGTGGGGGTCCCTGCGGGGACGGAGAAGAGGACAGGTGGAATAAATGAGGAGCAGATGATCATCATAACTGTCTGTCTGGCGCTTATTGTCCTGTTCATCATTGTGGTTGCTGTATATTTTCTTGGCATTAAGCGATGGAAAGAAGAAAAAGGTACATTATCTTTCCTTTTTAGGATAGAACTTAGAGCAAGAACTTTTATTTAAGGCATTTTGAAAAAAAAAATGTTATAACATAACAAACTTTATTTTCACTCGAATTTTAGAGAGGCTAGCGAGCTAATATCTTCGAGCTGACACCACATAAAAATACATCAAATACATTATGAATAATAACAAAACAATAATTAAAAAAGCACATAAGCGATAATTTTTTACAATTTTAAGGACAAGTAGTACAACTAGTGTGAAAAAAGTCAGGCAGTGCATTCCACTGAAAAGTGAGAAAAGGAGTTAAGACCATAGGTAGTTGTTTTAGGTTTACCAAGTCAAAAGGATGTAGTGGCCACGAAGATCATAGCAAGATGACCGGAGTTAAAAACATATAAGCAGGAAAATGAGTGAAAAACAAACTCTTATATAACAATATGAGGGAATTCTGAACGCGTTTGTTACGCAACGAAGTAGAGTTGACTTTTGAAAGGAGATTGGTGTATGGAGACGAGTAATCTCCAAGTATAAATCTAAGGATTCTCTTTATGTAGTGCTTCAGAATGTTTGTTCTTTTTCGTTCTTATAAATTAGCTTGTATGAATCTGCTAAAGGTCGGTAATTTAAAAAACAAGCGGAAACAAGCAAACGAATCCCGCTTAATCATGCCACATTTTCACCAAGTCATTACCAAAGAAGAGGGCAATTGAGTTCCCAATGTACGAAATTTTTGACGCAATGTAAAAGGTTAATATTTCTGTAACTGCTCTCAAAACTCGAGACTGTACAACCAGTGTATGACTTTCTATTAGCTCTTTTATCACCGAAAAATATAAATGCTCATTAAAAATTAAGAATGTTCATTAAGAATTGAAGGTTACTGTCTTGATTCTACGAACACAGCATTCTTTTATAGCAGATTTATCTTTAGGAGCAGTGTTAGTCCTTATTAAATCCATTTCTGTCTTTCATTGTCTTTACCTCGTGTTTCAGTGGCGACTTATGTTACGGTATGGGTAACGTAATTGTTGTTGTTGTTTTAATCGTTAGCTATGTCTTATGCAAGAGCGAGAAAACCTCGTGATTTCAGAGATCCTGCATTTGAAATGGAGAGGTGAGTGAAGCCAGCCCCAGGTCACGTGTACATTTTGTTAGAAACCATTAATTCTTTGACACTTTTTTAGTTAGACTTCTGCCAAAGGAACGCACTTACAAGAAGAGGACACTTCTTTCTAAACCCTAAATTCAAATGCTCCCATGGTTGATTATTTAAATGTAATCTTTTATTAAAAACACTTACCAAGCTATACTGCTCGCATAATAGAACTTGCCAACATTTTAAATCAATTATGTAAACTAACTCCTTTCATTGGTTGTAAAGTTGTTCAGATGTGATTGGTCGCTACAATAAACTCACAGGATCATTCTCCTCTGTTCAATCGACGTAAACTATCAAGGTAACTAAAACGCAACGAAACATACTATTTCAAGATAGTAGCCCTGTTCTAAATAGTGGTTGAAATATTATATAAAGTCGGTAATAAATCAGTAAACTTGGAAATCGGTCCTTTTTTCCTAAACTGTTTAACTCGCTTTAAAAAGTGACGCAATTATAACAGTTGCACTGAACAGAACGACACGGAAGTAACGTATAACAATAAATAGGAGTAGTCTTCTTTTAGAGGTAAAAATTGAAAATAAATTTTCATTTTAAAGTACATGAAGCTGTTAAGGCATGATGGGTTAAACCCATGTTTAATTAAAAAAAGTAACTTAACCCCCTAAAAATAAATTAAAAATATGTAAAGTTAAGATCTACTGCATCTAATCAAAATGACAGTTAAACAAATGGAATGTTTTTGTTGTTATTAGACCACGGCTTGACTTACATGAAGAGCCAAGTGTAGCCGATACCAACTATTCCAGCGACTCCTTTGATTCTGACTGGGATACCAGTGTAGCTTCACCTCGGTCAACCTGTTCACCGGTCAATGAGAACCCACAATTCGCAAATTCAGCGGATTCCACAGGGCTACGAACATCAAGTCGCCCGCCGTTGGTTAACTTACCCAACAAGAGGATTTCGGTCGACTCTCAAGGCAGTCAGCCCTATGCTTCTGTAGAGGAGCTTGGAGGGGGATTTTCGAGCTTCGGACCTCTTCCCCTGGTAGAGTTCCGTTCTTTTCCCACCGAAGAGAGGGAAACTGACTTAGAGAAACAAGAAAACCTTACTGATGCTGCAACATTGCCAGTAAGTCGGACATCCTTTACAAATCAGCTCTTTAAAGCCGCCCATGACGCAAAAGATGTCGATCACAGTGACGGGGTCACGAGGTTCGAGGGTTTTCAAGAACAGGATATTTGAGGAATAGAAAATCGTGGATATGATTCTGATGAGGAGTTGAATCAACACCTCGCGAAAAGTACAGTAAAGCCAGGTTCTTCCTATGATATGAATAAATATCCACAAAATCTGGAAGAGTTGTACGCAAAAGTGGACAAAAGCAAGAAGAAAGCGTTTCGTGAGAAAGATACCTCGACATCAATTGGCACTGACAGCCATCAGTCGGTAAAGCAGGAACCAGTTTCACTTAAAGACGGAGAGACTCATAAAGGCAAGAAAACATTAAGGAAGACTTCTCGTGACCCACAAGGAAACAAAGAATCCGGTCAAAAAGGAGAGATAAGTCATGATCCTGTGCTTGTTTACGATGAAAGAACTAACTTGTAAGTCATTGGTCAGAACAAAACTAGCGTGTTATTTTTCACGCCAAAGTAGTATTGAAAACTTTTGCCGCTGCAATACAATACAATAGAATAGCAAATTTATGCTTGGTCTCTGTCTCAGAAATAAAAATCGTAAGAGTTCAATGAAGTTGACAAGGATTTCTTTTGTTTGTTTATTTCCCTGAAGACGTATGAGCTTCAAGTCTATATAGCAGCAAAATTTATCGTGACCTTTCCAAAAGTGAAAGTATTAATAATTACGTTGTTTAGGGATTTTTAAAAACGTTTTAAGTAGTCTGCTTCTATTGCTATATTTGGTAACTGGTTACCGAAATAACGTATTTCAAACGTGTGTCATTGTCATGGTTTGCTGTTGTTTGTGGCCTATTTGCTCTTTGTTTGCTTCGTATAATGTGTGCTAAGATTTTACCAAACTATGAAATGCAGTTTTTTGTTTTCGTGGGTTGTAAATTTCCTACAATGTCAATTTTTTTAACAAATTGTACGTAAACTTCTCAAGTTGTGAAGTATTTCGTGTAGGGTTTAACTGAATTTACGAAAATGAAATTTTAATTAATAAAACGTGTCTGAGATAGGATTTGTTTGGTTGCCTTTATTACCCACCACGCTCTATTCGTTGGCTTGCGTGTATTGTCTAGGTTGACGTGCTTTACGTGTATTTATCTGCTAGCAGGTCATTGTATGTGAATTTGTCTGCCTGCATGTCATTCTACACGAATTTGTCTGCCTTCATGCGATTGTACGTGAATTTTTCTCCCTGAATCTCGTTGCCTGCATTTATTGTACGTGAAATAATCGCCAGTGTGTCATTGTATGTGAATTTGTCTGCATGCATACCATTGTACGTGAATTTTCTACCTTCATGTCACTTGCAATTATGCCTGCGTATATTGTACGTGAATTCAATATATTTGCTTGCATGTCAGGGTATGTGAATTTGCCTGCTCGTATGACATTGTACGTGCGTTCGTTTGTCTTTCTGCATAGCATTGCACTTGTGTCTGTCTGTCTGCATGTCATTGTACGTGAATTTGCCTACTTACATGTCATTATTGTATGTGCACTTGTCTGCCTGATTGTCAATGTGAGAGAATTTGTCCACCTGCATGTATTGTCGGTAGATTTGTCTGTCTGTATGTATTAACTATAAATTTGTCTACTTGCGTGTACTATCCTGGAATTAACCTGCCTGCAGGTTATTTTAGTTTACCTGCTTGCATTGAACTTTCATTTGTCTGCGTGCGTGTATTGTATGTGAATTTGCATTGTGTTTTGCGCGCGCTTATCAGCAAGCGCTCTGACGGACTGACAGACTCACTGACCGTGACGTGACTCACCGAATTTTGACCTTTTCTTTTTATCCTAGTGAAACTGAATCGAAACCCAAATTCTCGGAAAACGCAGCAGTTGATCAGCACGATGCCAGGAGTTCTGGAGCAAGCTCCTTGTCTAGTGGCACGATTGTATCTGATCTGAACAGCTGTGGAACGCCCACCCCTCTCATGAATTTGAAGCATCAGCCAGTATCAGAAACAGTTCAGGATCCACCTCCACCTTCACCGTACACTCTAAGAAACAAAAAATTCTCAGTAGGCTCTGCAGACAGTTTTTATGATGAACCCTACTCCAGTTTGGAGGAAATCGATGCCGGAATCACCCCTCTTTCCAGTCTGCCACCAATGCACGAGCCTGTTGAATATAGCGCTGGTCCAGAAGAAGAGCTCGGGATTTCCAATGTTATTCCAAATAATGTCAATACTTACGGAGTCATGGACAAACCTGAAGATGAAGCTGTTGTTATGGAGGTCAAGGAGATTGAAAATCCTCCCAGTGCTGAAGATAATACCATCCAAGATTTTGATGAAGTGCTGAACAGTCTTCTTTTCAATGAACAATCGGCGCCTGAGCCTAGTAAGAATCCTGGCCCGTTCACACTGGAATGTCACGACCTGGATTCCACGATATTGATGTTTTAGTTTAATACAGATCTGAAAACTGATGTTTTCAGTAGCCTAAAACATGAAAGTGTTTACGAATAAAGTAGGGAGACAGTTCTTCAAACTTGCCGTTACTTTGCTACGAAATTCTTCATCAGAGAGCAATAATCGTAGAAACTGTCGGCTGTTTCGTTTTCATGATCGACTCAAAAGCTGAATTGTCATAAAAAAAAAAAAAGGTTATGATTACAGTCCAGACTATCCAAAAGGACACCACTATTCGGAAGGAAGAATTTTCTCTGTTTCGTCAAAGTTCTTACTGTCCCTTTTACAAAAAACTTTCTTTTGTAACTTTCCTTCCTCTCTAATATGAACAAAGGACACTAAATCGGAGACCCAGATTAGATGATTACTTGTGTGTAGCCTGAATTTCAGACGATTACTTCGAGTCGTTTTTATACTTATACCGTCCAGTCACCACTCCTTTGCTTTAATTCATCCAAAAGTAAACACGATTTTCAACTGGCAAACAAAGAAAAATCGTTTGTAAATGTCTACATGATACAGAATTGCTTGCCCTTTTTGACTATAATTCATGTTTAACGTTTAAACTGTCAACTGTATGCGGTACTCTGAACGAATCTGTTGTAATTCAATAATCAAACTCGACTGCAATCAAGCAATGAAATAAGCTCAAATGCACACAAGGACACTTCAAAAACACAAAACGTCGCTTTAATTGAAAATCCTTGACGAAGAAGAAAGAAAACAAGAAATAAGGCTTACAGAATCATTACACTTGACGGTGCAAATGACAAGAAGGTCGCATTAAGCTTATACATGTAGAAACTTCAATCTCAGAAGACTTTGCATACACAAATTCACTGACGAAACCACAAAGCCGCTCTAAATGAAAAACCTACCGACTCTCCTCAATGGTTGTCTTTACACTAGGCTGTTAAGTAAGACTTAAGAGCCGCTTAGTTTTACTTAACCAAAAATTCGTGTGTGAAGACCTAAGTAAAATCTCAAGTAGCTTTGGTTTCCATCTCATTAAAGTCGGGAAGTTGAAACGATTCAAGAAAGTTTCAAGCGACTTGAAAACCATCCTTATGACAGACTTAGCTGACTTGCGGTTTTGCGGTTTCTTGAGCTTTGAGAAAGGCGAGACATGTCAATCAATCGTAATTTTGTTGCGTGGGAAGATAACCTGAAGTAGAAAAGAATCGGTTGTGTGTGAAGCTTTATTTTACTTGAAGTAATTAAAATTTACTTGTCTTGAAATATTTCTTATTTAGGCTCTAGTGTAAAGACTAACAATGATTCTTCACTCGTAGTTCAATTTAACAACTCATAGTTTCGAAGACAATGGCAATTTTGCTGTTTATGATAAAGGTTGCGATCCGATGAATATCAAATGACAATCCCACTTAAGTTTCTCATAATTATACACAATTATGCGAACGTTTGGACAATCAACCATCCAATCAAAATCACTACCCGCTTTTCGGGTAGTGACGTCGCTGGACGGCATTAACGACCGGTCGATTCAGACGTTGCTGAGAGGAGAAAACGACTCGAAGTACTCGTCTGAAATTCAGGCTAATTTGTTTGTGGAATAAAATATCCTGTTTTTGGTAACATATTCTTAACTAGGGATTTCAACGGTAAAGTAACATACCATAACGTTTAATCAAAGGGAAGAAGAGAAGAGCTGATTGTTTACTTGCGTTAACATGTGTTGTTCGTTTTGTTTCAAAAGTGATTCGAGGTCGAGATGTGCAATGTAGTGCGGTACTGATGTGTCTTAGTATTGTATATTAATCAATTTGGATCCAGTTAAAAGACGGTTGTGGGCTTAGGATTAACTGAACACTTAGCAATGTTATCCTGATACCCACTCTGGTATGGACAGTCTTTTCTGTCTTTTGGCTACAGTCCTTCTTGGACAAGTTCAACTGTCCAACTATTATTCAGTCGAGTGCTTAATTTTCTTATTTAAAAGGTTCAAGTGATTGTTCATTGCCCGTGTTTTAATATATTTTTGGTAGTGGTAAGTTACTCGCATTATTTATTTACTTTCTTACTGCGATTTTGTAAATTTTTCGTATGCCATATTTAAAAAAAGAGCTCCTTGTGAATGCACTTGTATTTATTCATATAAGATAAGGCTTACTGGGCTGTTTTAGGTTATATTATAGCTATAGGGTCTCCTGAAATACATGCAAACTGAATTTGACTATCAGAGAATAGTCATGCGATATATTTTTTTCAAAACATATACAGGTAAACGCAGCCATCAAGTGGCTCGGTTTTACTGAAAAATTTCTTTGAGCCAAGTACGCTCGCTGTGATGCAGGAGTATGGTAACGCGTTTTCTTTGTAGTCTCTCCCACCCGCTTCTACTATGAAAGCCCATTTATTGCTGACAAAAATAAACGTCATTTACTAAATCGGCTGTATGTTAGCCCGTTGCATGAAATGAGAAGCGACCAAACGTGAAACTCAGTTTCATCAAAAGCTCACAAGGCAACCATTTCTTTACGTTTGCTAACCACTCTTGGGTAAATCGTTCCTGTATATGGTGACTCCAAAATTGCTGGTCTTTAAGGTGGCTCAATACAGTTCTTCAGGGTCAATACCTCCCAAGTTTGAGCATAAACTACGTCGCCATAAACAAAGATTGTGAAAAATTGCCACCACAGTTGTATTAGATAAAGACGAAAATTTGTTATGATCAGGGCTGCAACGACATCGGAGTTGTCATAGCAACCAAATGACGTTATTAGCTATTTGGCTTGCAGCAGTATTTCTTGGCACCGAGAACTGTTCTTCCAAAATTGTTCAGGGGAGCTTTTTCCTCTTATAGCGGCCTTCGTGAAGTTTAAGCGGAATCTGTAAGAGCGTTATCGAGATATTTTGGGATACATTTTTTAAGGTTAAAAACACAGTAAAAAATGGGCAATCTTGATGTTTGGCCGTTATCTGTAGAAACCGAATTGCTTTTGACATGCAATTTCACCTCATAGTACTTTCAATCTTTTTAAAAACGTGTGTGAAAGATCACGGAGATAGCTCCAGTCGATTGCTAGAAAGAAGGGTTTAATAAGTATGTATCGAAGCGCCCTTGTTAGCGGTTTTGTAAACATTTTGGTCTTCTTTAACAAATTAGCAAATAAATACTGCTGCCATTTAAATAGGTAATAGCGTCATTTCGTTGCTACGACAACTCCGATGTCATTGCAACCTTAATCATAATAAATTTACATCTTTATCTGATACAACTGTAGTGGCGATTTTGCAAACCTTTGTTTATGGCGACGCAGTTTATGCTCAAACTTGGGAGGTATTGACCCCGAAAAACTGTATCGAACCACCTTAAGTTTGCCAACAATAGACGTCAGCTCATTTTAAGTTCTTGTAAACTATAGTTGTCGTTAGCCGACTAGTTCTTGTTTCAGCCTTTTCCTAAATTTCATCGTTTAAAACTTAGTCTCCTTCGCAGCCAAAACTTGAATTGCATTTCCCTTGTCCCTTGCATTTTAAAGGCAGCAAATCGTTTCAAAAACGTTCAACTCTGTAGATCGAAAATACGGATTTGGATTTTCTTAGCGGTGTGCATTGGTTTATCTGCATTGAAGAAAGTTATTCATGCCTTGAAAGTGAAAATACTTATTGATATGCACATGTATACAGCTTACTATTTTTATTTTAATCCTCCTGATTAAAACATTTTCGTCAGGGATGATTACCAAAGATCAGTCAGCTTTAACATCTGCATCAGCAAAATAATGAAATATTTACTGCCAATAAAAGAGCAGTATGCGTATGTAGCGCCGTCGAATTCCGAAATTAGCAGCTTCTCAGGGTAACATGCATTTTTCGGAACTTTCTTTTTTGAACTTTGTGACGCAGCAGTGACAAACATTTAACAAGCTTTTTTGTTGTTGTTGTTTTTTTAATATTACCAATATAGTAAACGACAGGCGCTCACTCTAACAAGGATTTAATTCGTGAAAAATTTGCATACTCCAACAGGAACATTTCTTTTGAAGTCTTAACTTCTGAGTGATTCGAACAGAAACTTTACATTTCAATTGAACTGAGATTTTTGCTTAAGAATTTATGTTACGGGGAAGAGAGAATAAAAGCGATATCCTGCTTATGGTGCGGTAGTGATCATCTTGATTTTTTTATACAGCTATTTCGAGAAAGGTTGTCGGAAAAAATGTGCACGCGACAATCCCGAAAAGGTAATATGGGATATGATCCATACACTATTCCTGACGACTGTAACTGTCGAACCTACTTTTGTTGCTTTCCTTTAACACTCGCAAACACATTTCCATGGCCTTTCGTGCCAATTCTTTCAAATTTCTTTGAGAAAAAGAGAACTCAAAACCACCCAGAATGCCTTTCAGGATTGTCGCGTGCACTTTTCCCGACAACATTTGTCGAAATAGGTGTATACAAAAGAGAATTTTGACGTCACAAGAATTAAAATTTGTGAAATTATGGCACTGGCTGTTTTATTCAGAAAGAACAAGATGAAAAAGGCCCCCTTGCCAAAAGTCAGCTTGTTCGTGCAAATTGTCGGGGAGACAAGAATCTTTATGCGCTGATGACTTCATACAAATCCGTCTAAAACTGGCTTGAATCCTTATCTTAGAGGGATTTATTGGAGTCATCGTCGCATAACAATGCTGGTATCTCCCTGCCAATTTGTCCTAACAGGCTCATTTTTGGCAAGTGAACATTTTTTTTTTTTTATCTTGTTCTTTCTGGATATACCAACCAATCCCATAATTTGACGTGAACACTTCTTATCTCTAGTTCATTCTAAATAATTCCAAACTTAACGGGGACGGAACAGCAAAAGAAACAAACGTGGTCATTCTGCTGTATAGAGGGTTTGGCGAGTGAATGTACGGGGCATGTTGGACCACCAACAAAATTTTTGATTTTAGAGGGTTAGAGATATTTTGTTCTACTAACTCTCGCGAAGCGAGTTTATAATCTCGTCAGGCGCGAAGCGCGCGTGCACCACGTGAACCGCGCGTGGTCTTAGCCAGATGTAAAATGCGATGCGCCATAAATGAATAAATCTTTCTTTCTCTGAATATATGCTCTTACGAGGTCAGGAGGGTAATTATCATACATATAAAAGAATATATTAACAGGCCGCCATTATGAAAGAGGTCCATTCGTGTCAAACAGTGTAAAGCATACAACAGCATCCCGCAGAAAGGTCGAGAGTGATTCTGAAAATGTGTCTAAAATAATTGTCTCCAATGGAAAGAGAGACTGAACGCTGAAGTTATTTCCACCCAGCGAGTCTACCAGTGCATCCAAGGCAAGTAAAAGCTCAATTCTGAGAAAGAATCTTCAAGCAGAGAAACTCGCCCTTGAGTTAAAAATAGCCGAGCAAAAGTGCGAAGACGATAAAGATTTGGCGAGATAACCTGTAAATAGTGTAGAGGATCGAGTAGTATAGAAGTAGAGGTTCTGTTACAGCCTGTCCCAATCAGCCTAGCATTGCTTGAGTTATCGGAACAGGTTGTAACATAACCGCTAATTTCTACACTACTCTTGTGATCCGGCATTTTGGACAGCGGTCAAAATTCAAATCAAAATAAATAGCGACCCGAGTATAACAGTAAGTTCGCTTCAGCGCCTCCTCCCAGCCGGGTCGCCGTACTCCTCAGATTTTGAGAGGGTTTGGCGGGTGTCACAGAATCGAAGACTAATAATAATAATAATGTTTATTTCTTATATTGCGCAGTCTAGCATGCGATAAAAATATGATCGAATGCCCATAACAACACTAAAATCTTAAAGTAATAAATGGCTAATCCAAATAATGATAATAATAATGAAAATTTACAATTTTCGGAAAACAATAAAAGTAAAACTGTAACTAGAATCTAGGAAAAGTCTAAAGTTGCCATTTTTAACTTCGAAAGTTAAGAACTCCAAAAATATTCAAGGATTTGGTCTGATTTTTGGCAGTAATATATCTTTGTGACTCAGTTATTTGCCGTAAAAATTTGAGACCAAAAAATTAAACTACAGAACGTAATTTAAGTCTAAGTACACCCTTGTCGAGCGTTTTTTTGGCGTCTGGAAAATGCTTGGCCAAGCTCAAATGCGGTTTTCTTCCTCAATTGAAAAAACGTTATTTATTTTTAGCGAAATACAGAGTGGTACCTTTTACTGCCTAGAACAACAAAATAGAAGTTCGCATGCCAAGATTCAACCCAAAAGGGTGTATTTGGAATTTTTTATAATTTTTTTGAAAGTTGGCCTTCGTCAGGAAAGTGCATACTCTTCCTTCATTTTCCTCACTGTTGTGCGGCTTGTTTCAGGAACCTCGCTTTGCTCTGGCGTATTCAATGGCTATCATAGGATAGTAAAATCCTTCTTTTACACAGTAGTATATTTTTATTCCTTCAAAGTGTGAAAATGTTTGAGGGCGCGCGCGAATTTTGTCCGATACCCTTCAGCGCGCTGGTCTACGTTACCCTCACACAAAGAGATTAATAAATGTTCAAGAATGTTGCAAAGAGTTTTCAAACCGTGGTTTTGAGAAGACAAACTTATATACTTTAAGTTTGTTTTTGTTTTAACGTCATCGAGTTTAACGTTATTTTTTTAACATTATTCTTTCACTAGCGTATCTCTCTGACGGTCGCGTCAGGAAATGCATGCACTTAAATGACTTTAAAAATCAAGTTTAAAGAGAAAGTTAAACTTCTTTAGAGGGTTAGCATCGTAATGACAACAATAAAAACATGTGAAAATCCGCTGCGCAACCGTCCACTGATTTTTTTAATTTCAATTTTTTTTAGGTCCTCTCAGGGTTATATCTCGTCAGTAAAATACATATTCTGCCTAAAAAGTTAATAGCTACCTTAAAATCATAATTTAATAAAAACTGCTCATTTTTGGATATTTTTTACCTCTTCCCGTTCGGATCAAAATTACCAACTTTCAAACCGAACCCTTTTCGTCTCGAGGCGTAATAAGCAAGACAAAAAACAAACGAGTATTGCCAAGCAACGGGTGCACCTTGCTGCACCTGTCTCACATATAACGGCAAGTTATAAATAAAACAAACATTTGCCCAAAGGACGTCCTTAGCTTTAAACCAGAATTTTTAATGAATTTTTTTCGCGAAGGCGGTGTTGCTGTGAAAAATCAGGAAATTTTCTTATACCTACCTGTCAAGCGTTATAAATCACTAAGTTTTTAAGCGATGACCTTCAGTTAGCTATCAAAATAAAGCTTAGATCTTGATCTAACTTTTGGTTGGTTTTGTTGAAGAATAACTTAAAACAAGAGGTCTGATTTTATGAGCGAACGTGTTTTCACTAAAATGTGATAAATGAGTCATTGCAATGAGAAGAATGAGGGGCAATGCGTAAACATTAAATCCGACCAGTAGGTTAGACTTGACCAAACAATTTTTCATCCAAAAATTACCGCAACTCTTTTTCTATACAGGAAAATAATTGCTACATAGGTTTACTGGTTCTTGAATTATGAAGCGTTAAACATAAACTATAATTCATGTTTCGCATAATGACATTTTAGACACTGTCAACAGGTAATCTGCTTGCCTGGAAAACTTTATAGGGCAAAATCTCGGCGAAAATGTATCACAGAAGTCTAAATAAAATCTCACAAGAAAGCTCAGAACACTTTTTAAATGTTTATTGTTTTTAAAAGTTATATATTATCTGGAAAAACGTCGGTATAAATTCGCGAACTTTATATAGCGGTCATGCTGACGCAAAACAAAAACAGGAACGACGCTGTAAACATGACATATGCATAAAAATCAATCTCGCCCCAATTCCTTAAACTTAACCAAACAATTTTACACCCCAAAAATACAGCTACACTTTTTCTATACAAGAAAAAAGTATTAGGTTTATATGTTAACTGGTTCTCGAGTTCTGAACCGTGAAACATAGGCAGTAAATTTAAGAACAGCTCAAGGTAGAGTCACGTACACAGAGCGCTTACACGAGTGAAAAAAATCCAAGATGGTGGCTGCTCAAGATTGAAATCTTAATAAATGGTCAGAATTACTTTCATTTTACACTAAAACATCATTTTCAGGTCCAATTTCACAATATACAAACTTTGAAGAAATTTAAAAGGTTGACCCAAAATCATAGGCTAACCTCTTTGAAAAAAATCCAAGAGGGCGGCTGCTCAAATTTGACATCTTCATATCTGGTCAGAACCATTTTGATTTCACTCTAAAACATTACCAAACATCACTTTCAGGTACAATGTGACCATATACAAATTCTTGTACACAAAGACTGCCGTGCGGTAAAAATGGTGGATGGGGTAAAAACTAATTTCGCGCGATTACTAAGACTTGACCAAAAAATGTTACATTCAAAAGTCACGGCAACTCGTCGTTTGTTCAGGAAATAAAAATTAGCTCAAAAAGGTCGCATAAGAAAGCTAAGGAAATGGTCTAAATTTCCATGTTTTGGAAAATAATAATTTCTTTGGGAAAACGTCTAGAGAAATTTCGAAATTTTCCTTCAAAACGTTTACAAATTT
Source organism: Porites rus (assembly GCA_964035705.1). Lineage (NCBI taxonomy): Eukaryota > Metazoa > Cnidaria > Anthozoa > Scleractinia > Poritidae > Porites > Porites rus. Next base: position 47,319,986 of record OZ037994.1, read on the forward strand.
TTCATAAAGTTGTCACAAAAAACTGGAAAATCATTTATATTTTGACATCTTCATATATGGTCAGAATCATTTTGATTTCACTTTAAAACATCACCGAACATCATTTTCAGGTCAAATGAAACTATATACAAACTTTGAAGAAATTGGAAATTTTGAACCAAAATCATAGGTAAACCCCTAACCCTTTATTCAGAAAAATAAATTAGGTTTATACGTCCACTGGTTCTTGAGTTATGACCCGTCAAAAATAGGGACTAAATTTAATAAGAGATCAAGCTATAAAGTCTATTACACAATTACGAAAAATTGGTATGCGTAAAAATTTTTCATTCGAAAGTTACACCAACTCATCCTTTATTCAGGAAATGAAAATTAGCTCGAAACGTCTCAAAAGAAACCTATGGAAATGGTCTAGATTTCTTTCTTTTTAAAATTAATAATAATTAATAATTTCTTTCGAAAAAGGTCTAGAGAAATTTTCAAAGTTTGCACAAAAACGTTTACAAACTCTTCATAACGATGTCACAAGAAAATTAGAAAACCATTTTACAAACAGTCTATAATGGAACAAAAAGATAATTTCAGTCAAAAAAATTTCTTTTCCCTTGTTTTAGAGGCCTTTTCTCTGCTCACGTCAGGAAAGTGCATCAGTGTCAGGAGAAGGCATCGTCTTCCGTCAGCAAAGTGCATTGCGTCACGAGAGTGCTGTCAGGAAAGTGCATTGTGGCAGGAGTGAAGTGAATAAACGTTATTCTGCGATAAAATATATTTAACAGCATGGGAAATTTCAGTATACAACAACAACAACAAAAATGATTCTGAAGAAATACCTCACTTCTAGCAAAGGATTTTAGAGTTATGAATTTTGAGGGGGAAATGGTCAAGTTGCGGCTGCTTAAATTAGTGGGAAAAGTCCAAGATGGCCGCTGCTCAAATTTGACATCTTCATATATGGCCAGAATCATTTTGATTTCACTCTAAAACATTACCAAACATCATTTTCAGGTCCAGTGCGACCATATACAAATTTGAAGGAATTTGAAATTTTGACCCAAAATCATAGGCAAACCCCTAACTCTTTATTTAGGAAAAAAAATAAGTTTATTCGTCCACTAGTTCTTGAGTTATGAACCGTCAAAGATAGGCAGTGAATTTAATAAGAGGTCAACATATAAAGTCTTGTACGCAAAGATTGCCGTGTGGTAAAAATAGTGGATGCGTAAAAATTAATTTCGCTCGATTACTAAGACTTAATCAAATAGTATAATTTTTCATTCAAACGTTACAGCAATTCGTCCTTTATTCAGGAAATAAAAATTAGCTCTAAAAGTCTCATAAGAAAGCTGGGAAAACGGTCTAAATTTCAATCTTTTAGAAATTAATAATTTCTTTGGAAAAACCTCCAGAGAAATTTTCAAAGTTTGCACAAAAACGTTAACAACCTTTTCATAAAGTTGTCACAAAACAATTAGCAATTAGCAATTGCTAATCTAAGCGAACCAGTTAAAAGGAAAATAAAGTGAAAGGAAAGGAAAGGAAGCAAACTATTTTATGTTACAATAAATAATATTTCTATCACAGTTTTATTTTAATTAAACCTCCTAAGGAAAGACGAAGAAGAAATTGACGGGGTGCGAAAAAAAACAAACAAACAAATACTTCTCTACAGAAATCACTTAACAGTTAATCGAACTTTTTCAACTATTAATGACGTCTCAATATAGTTATCGTCTCTTTTTAAGATGTCGGAAAGGAGTCTGTGAAGAACTTTCGTAAATTTCTTTTTAGAAAGATCTCTAAAAATCATTTTACGAACAGTCTATAATGAAAAGAAAAGTTAATTTCAGTCAAAAAATCATACTTTTCTCTTATTTTAAAGGCCTTTCCTCTGATCGCGTCAGGAAAATGCATCAGCGTCAGGAGAGTGCATCGTCTTCCGTCAGGAAAGTGCATTGCGTCAGGAGAGTGCATCGTCCTCCGTCAGGAAAGTGCATCGTGTCAGGAGAGTGCTGGCAGGAAAGTGCATTGTGGCAAGCGAGTGCATACTCTTTTTGTAGTGAATACACGTTTATTCTGTGACAAAATATATTTAAATGCATGGGAAATGTTAGTATACAACACAAAAACAGATTCTGAAGAAATGGCTCCTTTCTATCAAAGGATTTTAGAGCTATGAAGTTTGACCCAAAATCATGGACTAACCCCTTCAGAAAAAATCGAAGGTGGCAGCTGCTCAAATTTGACATCTTCATATCTGGTCAGAATCATTTTGATTTCACCCTAAAACATTACCAAACATCATTTTCAGGTTCGATAAGACCATATACAAACTTTGAAGAAATGTGAAATTTTGACCCCAAACCATAGGCAAACCTCCAACCCTTTATTCAGGAAAAAAAATTAGGTTTATACGTCCACTGGTTCTTGAGTTATGAACCGTCAAACATAGGCAGTAAATTTAATAAGAGGTCAAGGTATGAAGTCTATTACACAAAGACTGCCGTTTCGTAAAAATAGTGGATGCGTAATTTTAATTTCGCTCAGTTACTAAGACTTAACCAAATAATTTTACATTCAAAAGTTACAGCAACTCGTCCTTTAAGAAATAAAAATTAGCTCGAAACGTCTCACAAGAAAGCTAGGGAAACGGTCTAAATTTCTTCGTTTTGGAAATTAACAATTTCTTTAAGAAAACTCTAGAGAAATTTTCAAAGTTTGCACAAAAACGTTCACAAACGTTTTATAAAGTTGACACCAAAAAATTGGAACGTCATTTTACAAACAGTCTATAATGGAACAAAACATAATTTTAGTCAAAAAAATACTGTTCTCTTATTTTAAAGGCGTTTTCTCTCCTCGCCTCAGGAAATTACATCTCTGTCTGGAGAGTGCATCGTCTTCCGTCAGTAAAGTGCGTTGCGTCAGGAGAGTATATCGTCTGTCGTCAGGAAAGTGCATCGTGTCAGGAGAGTGCTGGCAGGAAAGTGCATTGTGGCAGGAGAGTACATACTCTTTTTTGAAGTGGATACACGTTATTCTGTGAAAAAATATATTTACATCAAGGCATGTATTCAAAACAAGGCCCAACACTGCGCGAGCTCTGCTTGCATTTCCGGTTACGTACTTTCCGATAAGGAACAGATTTGAAATATAAACATACAACTGTGTTGGATAAATCTGGCCACGGTTGTGGCAGGTTTCATGAAATCAAAGCTAACAGAAACACAACACATCGATATGTGTAAACCGATTAACCTACTGAATAAAAAATGGGGCGACAAAAATCCGCCACAAGCCACACAACTGTGGCTGAAGCCTCAAGCGTCAGTTGAGGCTGGCTCGAAGAACCGCCGACTGACGGTGACATAGATAACGAGTATTTTCCCTCCTGATGAGGTGAATCAGACAATAACGTCCCGAAAGGAATATGTTCATTTGCCCAAATTTTTGCTTTGATTTTGGAACTCACTCTCGAAGTTAGAGGGACAGAAACACTGGTGAACTGAACTTGTGGTCTTTGATTATACGGACCTGAGTTAACTAAGTCTAAAATATGATCAACGGCTCCAGTACCTGACTAAGGATTGGTGATGGGGATGTTTACCGGTTTCTGGGTAATCGAGTTCGACTTTTTTCAGTCGGACCCGAATATCAACTCGGACCCGATTTCGTTTAATCGAGCACGATAACAAATCGGGTCCGATTTCTAGTCGGGTCCGATATGTTTCAGATCGGAATTCCAAAACTAATCGGGCTCGAATTGTTGTTAAATCGGGCCCGATAAAGTAATCGGACTCGATTTAAATTAATCGGGTCCGAATTGTCTTAAATCGGGCCCGATTTCTTATCCGATCAGAGGGTAACTTAATCGAGTCCGATTTCTCGGTAAATCGGACTCGATCGTTTTGACAGTCAAAATGGGGGCGGGGGGGAGAGGGTAGGTAGAGAACATCTTGAAAGCACGGAAAAGGTGTATGTTTCAAAGGAAAAAGAAACGGAAATGTTATTATCTCGTCGCTTCTCGTCCCCAGGGATCGCTCGACTCTCCCCAAAGGTTACCCTCCCCAAGCTCCACCGCCATTTTGGAAAAGACGTGTACCGGTAGGCTCAACAACTCTCTTTTTCCTACCCTTTATTGATTTTATTTACCTCGTCCCGCGTTTGAGAGGTTGCTTTAAAAGAAATAATATGCTAAAAGAGGTAGGTAAAAAATAGATTTATTATAGCCTTTATGTAAGTTACTTATAAGCTTAAGTTTACTCAACAATAATTGAACTAATAATCTAAGTTAAGATTAACTATTGAACTGCAACCACAAGAGATGACTATATACACAATTATAATAAAAGATTTGCTAGTAAACTGATTTATGTAGATGAATAGCAGTATCCACCAATTTTGTTATGTCTTTTAAATTGTCTGGTCCAAATATCAGGCAATTACTGTTCCACTTGGTCTCAAGTGTCAACCGACATCATAATATAGAAGTTTAAGTTTAAGAAAGAAGTAAAAATGCTATATATATCCTAACTACGTAGTTTGGTCTTGCTCTTTTGGACATTGTTCACATATGTACATTACAGTGCAACACCGTTAATGCAGTCTCCAGTGTGCCCCCTTCCCCCCCCCCCCCCCCCCTTGGAAAAAAAATGCCTGTCAATTTCCGGAGCAGGAGCAAATTTCACGAATCAAGGCCTGTACTGTCGTCCAAAAAGGAGACAAGAACAGGTTCAGCTTACTCCGTCAATGACATTGAAATGAATGTCACAGGCATGACAATGAAAATTTCAAACAAATGGGTGTGTTAATGGGGTGAAATTTGTGAAAAAAGTTTACCGTTTATGCTTTTAAAATGTGGCGGTGAGCCACCTTCATGTGTGACTGCATTAACTAAGGGTTTTTGTAAGAAAATGTATGGCCGTTTTGCTGAAAAAAAGTGACCGAAATAACGAGGTGACAGTTTGATCAAGGTGGCTGTAAGGCGGGGTTCCACTGAATCTCTTTTTAGCTTAATGATTGCTTTATTGTCTATTTTTCTTTTGCTATTATTTGTGTACAATACAGTGTACAAGAAAGAATTGAATTGAATGAAAATACAAAACCCTTTCGACCCTCTGGTTCTACGGCCAAATATTTAATTACACGATTGCATACTTGTCTTTCAACCAAGGTTTACTCAGTTTTAACTTAAAGCTGTATGTAATGTCTTTTGGGCTAAAAAGTAAAGTTGACATTATTTGGCAAGATCCATAGAGCCACATGTTTGCTAAATATCATACTTTTATACAAGCTTTTACACAATTAATTTCATGTATCCGTGTTTAATAGAAGAGACCTTAAGTTACACACCTTAAGCTTGTCTTTAGTTTCTCTTGAGTGTTAAAATGGCCCCAAGAAAGACTGAGAACAATGCTTATGCAAAATTTTGGGATGACAAACAAAGAATGTTTGGTATGTTGTGGTATTTTGAATTCAAGTTACATTTTAATTCTGTCTGACCAAACCTCAGGTTACTTTAACCCATCTTTAAGCAAATGGCTGCTGGGAAATATAATGAATAATTATGGCCTATCTTATCCTTTACAGAGACAATGGTGTATCTTAAGGTCCCTAGTACAAGACACTTGTACATACAATTTATAATTATCATTTTCAACAAACCTCAGGTTACTTTAACCCATCTTTAAGCAAATGGCTGCTGGGAAATATAATGAATAATTATGGCCTATCTTATCCTTCACAGACACAATGGTGTATCTTAAGGTCCCTAGTACAAGATACTTGTACATACAATTTATAATTATCATTTTCAACAATGAGTGTTTTTCTGGAACATTTCATACATGATGGGGAATGGCCTGGACTTTATCGTTGTTAATTCAACTTTGAAAACGTATAAGGAAACAAGCTCTTTCTTCAATATTTGTCTTAGATGTTTTTTTCAGTGTTTTTCTATTCAATGAAAAGAAAAAAGAAGAGCTTGGTCTGCCAGCTTATCCTCTCTCCAACTTTTTCATTGTGAACAATGGAATATCTTATGTTCTTTTTTTTTTTCTTTTTTTCTTGCTTTAAATCTTAAAATTTATAGCCCTGGGCCCAGTTGTTCAAAGGCTGATTAGCGCTAACCCGCATTTCAATTTTAAACCGAGTTTCTTTTACTTTTGTTCAAAAACATTTCCTTGGATAATTTTTGCTAATTTCTCTAGCGTATCCACGCATCAAGATTACCATAACTTTTTGGGTGAAAGAAAAAAACAAAACAAAAATAGCTTTTTAACATTGATTTTTTAGGCTGCATGTAGAGTAGTCGAGAGCATTTTAAACCTCCTTCAAAAGAAGTATTTTTTAAAAAATTAACCATACAATCGAGTAAGGTTCAAAACATGTCATAGAATGCAAATTAGCGTAGAAAGTTACCGGGAAACCATCGGCAATTATTTAAATGGCAGTTATGACAAAAAATGTAAAGAGAGGGGGACAGATGAAGTATTATCCCCTACTGACACTGTAGGGACCTTAAGATGCATCTATTCAGTCCATGGAAACAGATAGCCAAACATACTAATTTCGCAAAATTAATTTGGCAATAATAGTATCCCTTTTCTAAGAGGTAGCCCGGCTGTTTTTTTCCTGGTAAGACAATTCATTCTATGCCTGCCAACTTTTTCTGGTCAAATGTGTCAGATTTTTGATCATGACGGTCCCAGTGAACTCCCGAGGTTTTCTGTAAATTTTCGGGAGCCTTCTGGGCCTTCCCGAAAACTTGCAAAGATGTTCTGACGGCCTTTGAGCACTTTCGAAACTGGTGTAAAAGACACCAACTTTAGTGTGCTTTGATTTTGTTGGAACACAAAAGTCATCATTCAAAGCCTGGAATATTAATTGTGGAAATTGAATTAAACTTTTGTCACTCATCACGTATTTAAGAACAATTTGTCTGGATTTGTGAGCCAGGTTTGAGAAACTGTCCTTGAAGTGCGAGATTGATGTCTTTAGTCCACAGGCGTGAGACTCGCGCACAGTGCATGAGAGTTGGCAGGCATACCCATCTACTGAATCTGTGCATCTTAAGGTGTCTACCATTCCTCATGAGTACGTGATATGAAGGGTAAAAACTCTTACAGTTTTAGTAACCAGAAATTTTTGCAAAAATAGTATTATAAGCTTATCAGTTTCAGTTGAGCTCCAGTTCCGTTGAATTTGTGTGACTGCATGAAGCTGTCGATTCAAATTTTGAAACTAGTTGTATTAAAAGATCACCGAAGTTGGCATGCAGTGATAAATGAAATGCGTTCAGCATAAACGTAAGTCTTTAAGTTTAACCATTATTAGTATAAAGTGACTATTCGCCGATATTCACGTCGCCTGAGCCGACTAATTGTTTAACGTTTACTTGACTTTTATGAAGTTCATTTCGGCCACGTAAAAAATATAAAGCCTAAGACCTGCAGCAAACGTCAATGTTCAGTCATTGCAGAAAAGAAAGTTTTTCCTTGACGACTTGAGTAGAACTTGCGCTTACGCCGACTAGCAGGGTATAGTTTAATAATTATTAAAGGTTAAATACATTTGCTTGAACACTTACCTCACGTGTATTAAAGAAAAACCGCTTTGTGTTTCAGTAACATTCCGAGTTTGTTGAAGGGAAGCCACCTTATATATCAAACCGGGCGTTTCAACCGCTTGACACATGGATTAATGCGTAGATAGAGAGTACGAGTACAGATTTTAGAAATAAAATCACATAGGTTGCTACTTGGTTGTCACGTTTGTCACAAGTTATGGCGGCGGGGGAGGGACGAGAGAATCTGGGGACTAGAACGTTAGTCCCCTTCTTATTTCTCCTCACAGTTAGATGAGATAAAACGTCTGTTGAAATTGGAGAAAAATAGAGGCATATTTTTTCCCTTTTGACAAAAGGAACAAACAATCAATCAAGTATAGACACCATCTTTAGTGGGAAGTAAATCGCTATATACGTTAAGCAGAGTTGAGTCAGGATATAATTACACAAATCCTGCCCCTCCCCACCCCCACCAAAACCCCTTCAAAGAGTAAATAGATAAAATTCAAAATTTGTCCTTTGATTAAAGACCAAACTAAGTTTTAAAATCCTTTTTCCCTTTTTCTTTTTCATTGATTGCGGTCAATCATAATTTTAGCGAAGCTATTAGTACCACATGCTTTTATTGTATCGCAGAAACTCGCGAAGTTTTAGGGAGAATGGCCTAGATGGCCATGAAAGGGGTTTGCGTAAAACGCGGAATCCAAAAACCCACCCCGAATTCTGACGATTACTGATTAAAGTTTGGAAACTAAGTGAATCAAGTTTCTGGTAAGCTTGCTGAGCGTTAGTGGAACCTGATACACTCATGTACTCCTCAGCCTAATAACTAAACTTCAGATTCACGCGGCTATTTTTTCCGGGGTGTAGGGAAACCCATGTAACTGAGACATTTTCGGGTTGGTGGAACTGGACATTAAGCAGCCTCTCCGTCATGAGAATTACCAGTGGTTATGTTACCTTACCACCTGTCTTTTTTCGTTTGTTTTGTTTTGTTTTTTTTTCCTTAGGGACGAGAAGCGACGAGATAATAACTTCCGCCTTTCTATTTATGAAGAAACATTTCCGTTACTTTTTCCTTTGAAAAATATACCTTTTTCCGTACTTTGAAGATGTTCTCTACCTACCCTCTCCCCTCCCCCCCCCCCCCCCCATTTTGACTGTCAAAACGATCGAGTTTGATTTACCGAGAAATCGGACTCGATTGAGTTTCCCTCTGATAGGATAAGACATTCAGAAATCGGGCCCGATTTAAGACAATTCGGACCCGATTAATTTAAATCGAGTCCGATTACTTTATCGGGCCCGATTTAACAACAATTCGAGCCCGATTAGTTTTGGAATTCCGATCTGAAACATATCGGACCCGACTAGAAATCGGACCCGATTTGTTATCGTGCTCGATTAAACGAAATCGGGTCCGAGTTGATATTCGGGTCCGACTGAAAAAAGTCGAACTCGATTACCCAGAAACCGGTAAACATCCGGTGATGGCATTGACGTCATCATCCACAGCCTTTTCAACAAGTCCAGTGGGGTCTTGCGTAACTACTGGTGTTGGCCGTCTTTACTGCTGGTGTTATTACGGCAGAAATGGTAGACCTGATTGCTTCGACATACACGGACACTGTGCCTTGGGATGAAGGGGTTTGAAGCAATCACGTTGGCCTGCTCAGTTGTAGTCCTCTCATGATAAGTGGGCGCCTCCTCAGGACGCAGTCCTGGCCGCCTGGCATTCTTGTTGGGGCGAACGGCTGGAATGGCTGCGGGCGCTTTAGTTTAAGTTGCTAATCGTTTTGGCTAAGGCATTCTTTTTAGAAAATATACTACTGAAAGTGGCAAAAGTAAACAAGACTGAGACAGACAATTAACAGCCCTGCAGGGGATACGAAAACCCCACGAACCATTGTTGCCTGGAAAATTACTTAGTACCTGGGAGAGGCAATTTAAGATATATAAAGCCTAACAGGCCCAACGTAGCCCAAAAGAAATTAAAAAAGAAAAGTGACAAAAGTCGATAAATAAGACAGCAGTAACAACATAGAAAAAAAGGCCAAGTTCCGTAAAAAACGTGCATAATCACTAATACTGTGTGCATTGGACACACCTCCCAAAAAAGGGGGGGGGGGGGGGTCAAAAGGGGTTGTACACTCAAAGTGGTAAAGCGAAAGAACAAAATAACATAACCAAAGCCGCAAAAATAAACACGGTATTCAAACCGTGCATGAACAAAGTAGCAAGCTTGCTTATAGATAGGAAAGTAGCTTTCCAACAGCTATTGAACAAATGGCAATACTGCATAACCATCGGCTTGGTAAAGAACAACAAATATCAAAAATATGGAACTGGCAAATTCATGGGGAAAAATCACTATTGTTAACGAGCTGAGAAAATTTGTATACATTTAAGAACTGCGCCTCTCAAAGTGCGAAAATATTTATGGTGTCCCAGTTTGTTTAAAAGAACACCACCCGAGCAAGAAAACGGGATTTTATACAACGCCAAAACCCTCTGTAACTCCAGTAAAATACATAACGACTGGGTTCTAAAACCACCTTAAGATATTTCGTTAACAAGTCAACCTGTTTGTTAAAAGGAAGGGAATCGTGCCTTTTGTTGGTTTTCACATGACGTCACTAAAATTCAAACTAAAAAACTATCGATACTACCGAAATTTTATTTTCACAATGCAGTACGGCAGCTGAAAACTAATTTTCATACATTCTATTACGTTTACGTTACGGTTTTCATTTTCAGTTTGATCAATTTTGAATGGCGTAACACTGAAAACCAGCAATAAAGGGTTTGACAAACGCAAATCAATTCACCTCCATATGACTCATAAAGCAAACGACACAGATCTTCAATTGCCGAGCCAGTTTCAACGGCCTAAACGGTGGTTAGGTCATTCGTACCTAATTGCACGATTACTAAATTGGGAGCGAGCTCCTCTTCTACACATAAGTCATACTCCCAAGTTTTAGAAACCGTTCTACCTCCAACCCCATGCCATCTGATGAGCAGATCGCCGTCTAAACTTAAATTTTTTGCAATGTGCGTATTAAAATTGCGTCGAAGAAAATTGTGCACACGGCGAATGAAAGAGTGGCCCAGAATTAAAACACGGATTGGCGGCATGAGGAAAAGAAAATATATTCAAAGGAAGTACTTGCCTGAAGAGATTTTGCTCAAGATCTGACCGAGTTGATGACGAGGGAGAGAAGGAGGAATTACTTGGTAAATACCCCAGTATACTTACTTAACCCTGACACCGCCCTATAAACACATTGGCTAGATTTGCAGTACCTGGTATAGTCTGACCTAGCAAGTTATCATGTGAGTACCATGCCTTTACGTTATGTCTGCCATAATGTCTGGTTTTAAAAGGATCGGAAATTTTAGTATACAACAAAACAAAATGATTCGAAGGAAATGGCTCACTTCTAGCAAAGGATTTTAGTTATGAATTTTTTAGGGAAAATGGTTAAGTACCATGTCTTCCAAAACCAATAAAAGTTGAGCGCTTACGTTTTCTCCTCGATGGGTATTTCCATTCCACTGTTACCTTTTTGCTCTCAGGTTTCACTCATGGTTTCCCTCTTCACTCTGAGGGTAAGCGTAAATCATTCAGTTCTGGTAATTTAAAGTCAGCCTTGCAAAATCCAACAATTGTTGATGCAAAAATTGAAAAGGAACGTGAGTTACAAAGGTTAGCAAGCCCATTTGAATCTCCGCCATTGTCTCCCTTTCGAGTTTCTGCTCTTGGAGTCGTCCTTAAGAGAACACCAGGGGAATATAGATTGATTGATCACCTATCTTTTCCGAAGGAATCCTCTGTTAATGATGGTATTTCTTCGGAACACACAA
>OZ037994.1:47336416-47358916 GCA_964035705.1 Porites rus
AAGGCGACGGCCTTAAACCAAAAGCAGTAACATGAAAAAGAAGCCTTAAGTCCAAAACAAAAAAAATAGATCAAAGCATAAAGCCGACGGCCTTAAACCACGGGCAGTAACATGGAAAATGAAACCTTAAGTCGACGACCAAAACAAATCGATGAAATCTTAAAGCCGACGGCCTTAAACCAAAGCAGTAACAAGGAAAAAGAAACCTTAAGTCGACGACAAAAACAAATCGATGAAATCTTAAAGCCGACGGCCTTAAACCAAAGCAGTAACATGGAAAAAGAAACCTTAGGTCGACGACCAAAAAAAATCGATGAAAGCCTAAAGCCGACGGCCTTAAACCAAAGGCAGTAACATGGAAAAACAGTGCTAAAGTCGACGACCAAAAAAAAAATCGATGAAAGCCTGAAGCCGACGGCCTTAAACCAATTAGTGTAGTCTACAAGTGTAGCCATTGTTTTAGGGTCTAAAAACCATTAGAGCTACACTTGTGACCAAAATAACTTATTTAACGGCCCCAAGTTTCCTCGATCGTAAAGTAAGAAGACGAAATATCTTCCTGTTCCGTCATCCTTAGCGAATTACCATTGTTAAAGTCCATATTTTTCGATAATATATAGATTTAGCCAGGGCTAAAAGCGAAGCTCTCGATAATATTTATAGTTTGTTCAAACAAAATATAAAATCGTGTAATGCTAAGCGGCGAAGGCAACGCCGGAGAACGGTGAAAAACAACAATAGGTCTTATGAGCAAAAAGGCAACTTTGCACGTACAGCACACTTTTTTTGTATAATGCCGTTGTTTTGCACGACTACAATGTGAAACTGCCAGAAAATTTTTTATGTAGGAAATGTCGTACGAGTTCTTGTTCACTTTTTTTTCACTGCTGCTCATTTTCTCCTTGCATTGGTGGCCGCTAGCATTGTCACCGCCGCTACAGAATTTTCATGTTGTTCTTCGCTCTAGATCTCTGTCGCCCTTTTTCTCGTTGAGTTTCGCTGGCCTGCCGCTTTTTCTCTTGCTCTATATTCCAAATTTGTGGACATGACAATTAATCTAAGCTTAATACTTTAGAAAACACGGATACAGAAACAATTTCCGCTTTCCGGTTTCGTCTTTATTGACTCTTTGGCTGCCTCTGCTTTTCAAGACGCGGGTGGCTATGCGATTTTCCGCGAAAATAACCTCGAGTTGCATTTGAGTTGCCATACCTGTTGATTGAGTTATTTAGCATTGGTATGCCTGTGGTGCGGACGAACGGTCGGGCGTACGGTCACGTGATTACCAAATTTTCTCGGATGAGTAGATTACCACATTTTCTTATCCATGGTGCTCCGCTGCGCGCGCTTCGCGCGCGAGAGCCCCGCTAAAAAGTGGTTACCAGAAAAAGCGCGTTTGACTTTTCGAATTCTTCTTCAAAATACCGTCGGGATCGAAAATGTTACTCTTTCAAGAATTGCGTTGCGTTACTACCGTGATTCTGTGACTAGGGAACTTATTAGAGACGTTTTCGGGGCGACGGCTCGTAGGACAATTTTGTCCATGTAAAGCTCACTTACGGTTTGCTGTTTGCCATATTGGATCAGATTGGATCTTGACTCTGTGACATGAAACATAGAAACATTATAAAGATGTAAGCTTAGACAACAGGGCTTGGAAATCGAGCTTGAAATGTGACTAAAAGAAAACAAGGACAATTTAAGAACGATAATCTGCAAAATTCTGGTTGCTAAACGCAACAAACCTGATTGAAATGAAAGTTAAATACTCACGTTCTCGCCACAGTGCCAAACAGACCAGTTTCACGTCGCCGACGGGAGCACGACGGCAATGTGGTGAGCAAGAGCATGCACAATATTGCACAAATCCTGACGTCAAGTCCGGTTGAAGTTGCCGTCGTCCCAAAAACGTCTCCATCCTAAGTTCCCTACTGTCATTTTAACGGCTTCATCTCTTCAAACGTACGTTATGTCACGTGCAGTCAGTCAGGGTTCAGCGTTTCAAAATCATCATCATCATCATCAATCTTTATTTATACACGAAATCGTATCATTTTACATGGTCTTCCTAGGAATCGTGTTTAAAACTAGACTAAAATACTCTATGGAACTATTTCAATTGACCATAATATTAAAAATACAAAAACTTACATTATTAATAATAAGAGTTGTAATGGGTCATGGTAATAATCTTTCTCATGAATTGAAGTTTTAAAAGCATTTAAACTAGGCAGTTTTCTAATCTCTAAGGGAATCTTGTTCCACAGAACAGATCCTCTGTAGTGTAGGCTCCCTTTGGCAGACTAAGTTCTGGGACATAATAATTTAACTCAGAATTTCTAAGATTGTGTGAATGACATTTGAGGTGTGGTTGAATTGACCCAGTTTCACCTTTTTACCCCACTCTTTCACTGGAAAAAGAAACTTTGCAATGGAAAAACCTACGAGAAGTACAAAGAAATGAGCCTTTAGGCTGTAAATATCTACTTTTGTGCGTTTCGAAATTGGAAGTGTTTACATAATTACTGCCGGCCTACCATGAAAATTCCTGAACTTCAATGGTGTCTTACGGAGATTACATCCAATAACCCAAGCCAATTCCCAGGTATGTTTTAAATGAATGTCTAAATGTGTGATTTAAATAGCATTAAGAGAATTTGGAGTTATACCACATATTAAATATTGCCGTCGAAAATGAGTAACGAACTTAAGTTTTTGTTATCCTGAAAACCTATCCCTCATTTTTGAATTATTTTAGTAGGACGAACTTCGCTATTGCTCTGAAAGTATCTTTTAGTGGAAGAAAAAGAATTTTTCTGTTCATGGACTGCATTCAAAGATTTGTTTTACAAGTTTTTAAATTCAGCGCTTCATTTATTCATTTGAATAACTAATGGCCGCAATTAGTGGGTTATTTAGTTCAAAGTGGTAAACTTAGCATCCAAAACTCGCGCTTCGTCGATTTCATCTTTCATTTCAGTCTCCTACAAAGTGCCGGTTTCATCGAAAAGAGCGGCACATACTGGCGCTTCTGATTTCGCTTCCCAAGGCTTTCTTGCTTTTCACAGCCTTATCAAAAAAAGCATTTAAATTCTGTGCTTCAGTTGTCTGACAAAGAGAATGAATAAAAAGTCTCACATCCCATTCAGCTGTTAAACTAAAGCGTGCCCTGTTCGTGCCTTGTTTTTATCTGCGTGCGTGCACGTTCTGATCCTACTTCTGCGTAAAGGCGTTTTCGTCACGGAAAACTTGGCTCAACTTTGGAATTGTTCTATAAGACTATAACTCTTCACGCAAAATTTATCTTTTCGCGTGCTTACCGGCAATGGAATATTAAAGGCCAAACAAAAACAATAGACGACAAAGTCAGCTTTCAAATTTCGCGCTTCATTGATTTATTTGAATAACTACAACACGCACTCAGTGGGTTATTAAGTTCAAAGTGGTAAACTCGGCGTTCAAAACTTGCGCTTCGTCGATTCATTCGAATAAATTCGCACACGGCTATCCGGGGAAAAATCTTTCATTTAAGACTCTACAAAGTGTTTCATCAAAAAGTGCGGGGCATATTGTCGCTTTTGATTTCGCTTCGCATGGCTTCCTCGCTTTTCATAGCGTCACAAAAAAAGCATTTAAATTCTATGGTTCAGTTGTCTGACAAAGAGATGAATAAAAATTCTCACATCACATTCAGCTATTGAACTAAAGCGTGCCCTGTTCGTGCCTTGTTTTATCTGTGTGCGTGCACTTTCTAATCCTCTTCAGCGTAAAGGCGTTTTCGTCATGAAAATTTGGCTCAACTTTGGAATTGTTTTATAACTCTTCTAGCAATATTTTTCTTTTCGCGTGCTTACCGGCAATGGAATATTAAAGGCCAAACAGAAACAATAGACGACAAAGTCACACATCTCTGCATTCACCTCTAAAACAGCTAACCATGTGTGTCTCATTTTTCTGCAAATGTTTCATCTGTTGTCGAACTCGCTTGTCCATTTTTTTATAGAGAGGAATTGACCGAGAGTTCATTGCCCTCGCCAATACTTACAACAATAAGCGAACCACAATGATCTCAAAAATCTCAACTTCGTAAAGTTCCGCCCACAGGCTAACAAATCATTTCGTTCTTAACGTTTCGGAGTGCTCGTAAAAGTAAACTAAAGACTAAAATCTTTTTTCGTTTCTTTTCTCGGGAGAATGAAGTTGCGCACACAAAAAAGTCGAATAAATTTTCAGCAGGAAAAGCTTGTGGATTACAAAGATCGTGAAAACGTATTATGAGCCGCTCGGGTGAGAACAAGAACGAAAGTCGTTTAATCTTAGAAAAAGGTATGGATTACATTCAAAGATCGCACCTTTGAATGTAGGACGCGCAAATAATAAGCTTAAAGTTTTAATTACGGTTTAAGAACGTTCTCTTTAAAGTATTTCTAAAATCATATTTTTTTGTTCAGAGAGCTCAGTATAAAAGCACGATCCGATCAAAAGCATCGCGTCAAGGCAAAAAAACCTCTGTTCCCCCCCCTAGTATTACAAATTTGTCACTCCGAAGATTAAACGATCATGCACAGACTGTTCGGTCTTTTTTCAGCAGCATCACCTAGGACAAACGGCTATTGTTTTGGTGAATTGGACCCGGTACAATAGACCATTTCTTGATACGCTGAGACTCCGACATCAAAAACCGATCTTCTAATTTTTCTCACAAATAAAAAGCTTTCGGCAGGAACAATCTACTTTAGGTTTCTTATCTACCTAAAAGCTATCTTTGAGCAAGAAATGAAAGAAATTGATTTTTCAACTCTTGCCACGAAATTAAGATTTTGGTCGATTTTTCCTGACCGGCGCTCTTAAAGAAAAAAGAGCGAGGACAAGCTGAAGAGATCACACTTGACTGGAGCCCAGAAGAAGTGTCAGTAGAAATTTATTCTGTTAGTTCGTCAGCGTTCGTAGTTATCGCGTGAGCTCAGCCCCGAATAGCCTTGCTAGCTGCGGGCGGTTCTTTTTGTTGTATCTCCTACTGATTATAAAAAAAACAATGTGTTTGCTGTTGTCAAGGTGCGCGCGATGACGTCTTTACCAAATAAAATCTCCGCCAATCAGCATTTCCAATCGACTTTTTCGACATGTAGAAAGGCTTGGAAGCTCCCTCGCCACTCAGTGTTAAGTTTCATCGGCGCATCTTTTAATGGCTTTGAATTAATGCTCTCTTTAGTCAGGAGCTTTAGTCTTATGTACGTTACCGTTCATCGGTTATCAAGCCCCCCCGGCTGATTGGATCTCATTTCCGCGCGACCTACCATTTCAAGTAAGTGTTAAATATATCTCTGACAGCCTGGAAGGGACTCAAATAGACCCATCTCTACCTTGTTTTGTGTTTGTTAAGCGGTTAGGAAAGCGAGAGTGGTTTCTCAACTGCCCAGTTTTGGTTGCACTGAGCATAGAGGGAAATGGTCGTCAAGTTTGTATCACCGCTGTTGTAGTCGAAGCGTTTGGTGTACATCTCGGTTACGATATAAGCCCCACTGAGTTTTAATGTAGCGAGATATTAGACAGTGCAGCTAAACACTTATTATCTGTTTAAAAATTTTCAGTTCGATAATTGGTTTTTCGTTCTGTGTTGGAGCATGTTTGAATTTCGAAGCGTTTGCGTTGCGAGAGATTTAAGTTCATGACGGCCAAAGAGCTGTGAATCGAGCAACAGGGATCTCGGCAAGCGGACCGGCCGGCCTTCTCATATAAACACAACGTCAATTTTAAGAAGAAAGAAGGTATGAACCAAGCTAGCATCCAACGCAGACGTTCTTCAGCCCGGCTAACTGGGCTGGCTCACATCTTCCACAATACAAAGCTCTATATATACATTTGGGTAAAACCTTTCCATGAATATCTCACGCATGAAAAGAGCAAAGACATTTGCTTTTATATGTTAGGTTCATTGAGGGGGGAGTAAGGGTTTGCGGTATTGGGTTATATTTGGTGCGGTGTTGCGGCGATTTTTGTCAGATATTCCAGCATATAGTGACGTCAGTGAGGTCGTTATAAATTGTGTAGTGTCCAAAGATGATCTATAAAGATGGTGTGGTCTAAAAATTACTACTCGTCCTTCTCGTTGTGCATACAAGAATATAGAATGTACAAGTGTTCGTGTGTGCTTAGTCTACGTAGCATGGCAGCCCGGGGGGATTTACGGTAAGCAAACGTACCAGAATGTTTGTACTGCAGATGAAAAGTAAAGTGTTCTTCATTCAATCTAAAAAATGGTCAATTCATAAAAATAGAAAGTGACTAAGCTAGGATAGCGAAAAATAAATATTTGCCCAAAAGTGACTAAGATGGGGTCTATAATCAGTATAATTAGCCACAGAATAGACTATAATGGGGTAGGGGCTCTGAGAGGCCAGCGGTACATACCCAGCAAAAATTAACCCAAGTACCCCTGTTGTTTCATTTACGTTAACGTATACATGTAATGAACAAAATTAAACGAGTGCGATGATCTTATGTTTATCGCACGCTTGACTTCGACGCACTTTGACTTGGAAATACTGACATAGAAGTATTCAGTTTCTATTTGAAAGGAGGATTTGTAGTATTGACAAAGTCAACTTTTTCCCAATAATTTGTAACTGCGGTTTCGGTATTTGGCTAATTTTTGATACAGTATTGGGGTATTCTCGCGCTACCATGTGCGGTATTGCGGTATTCGTACCCCCCTTACGCCCCCCTCTTCATTACTTTATTTCTTGAATTAACGGGTTCGATTTTATTCAATTTTAATTGCTTGAGAAAAGGAGTCCTTTTTACTGCTTGGACAACCATTTTCAGTTAGACCTCTACTGAATCAGGGGCACCCAAGGTCAATTTGCGGAAAATACAGTTCGGAAGACGATTTGAGATCTAGCATTTTCGGAAGATTTGCTGTAAAATTTCTTGTTTGCCTGTCTCTCCTATGATTTTCGAACATCTAAAAACTGGTATAAATCACCCATTTTTAACGGATTTTCACCCTAAAAAGGTCACCTAGAATTTTCGGGAGCCTTTCTTCTAGCTGAAATTTTCGAAAAGGTAAGTTTTCATCCCTATCATTTTCGGATCACTAGACTTTTCAGCTAGGAAATCCAAACACATGAAAAATTTTTAGGGGATAAAAATATGCCTTTATCTACCGTTTAAGTACTAATAAAATACGTTTAAGAAATCAATGCTATGTTTAAGTGGCTTTGAACTATAATCTCGTTGGGTGCCCCGGCTGAAGATGGAATTTGTTTCTTTTCCTATTGTTCGCCAAATGCAGGACAGTCGACATTTGCAGGTGGAATACATAGTAGTTATGTTGCTTTCAAAAGTGTCTCAAACGGTTTTCGTGATGCTTTAGAAGCTTGTTTGGTTAATTTGAGGCTTCCCTAAACTATTTATTTGTTCGGATGTCTTAGGAGAAGTTTGGTCGTCTCGAACTTTTTAGGTGGCTTTTCCATCTCATCCGAACATGTTAGATACCCCAATGGTTCCGGTCAAAAGTTTGAGGGTATGAAGGCGCCGTATATTCATGAGCAAATTCTACAGGACGTTTTGTTTACATAGCGACTCCTTTGGACACCCTTTTTTAACAATAATCTCAATATCTTCATGTATCTTAGTAATAAAGTGTGAAAAACGCAACCTCCGAAAATCGTTGGTAAGTTCTTAGAACACGCCAACGGAGAGAACTAGTAGTAACACTCGGGCTAGCAAAAGCTTAGAAATCCATTAGTACTCTATCACAAACAAAACAAACCTTTCGAACTGAAAATCTACAAAAATATAGGCATTTAGCTGTCCTAATACATGAAAGCTGATGAAAGTGAAAAACTCAAAAGAGTCGATAATTCTCAGTTGGTTTGAATGATGACTTGTCGTCGAGTGTGAAACAAACAACAGCCCCGGGCACTGTTTGGTGTGCATAACTTAGAAGCATCCAGGCTTGACACCAAACTATAACGACACAAAACAAAACAATGTGAAAAACAGCGGATCATGCAATGTGAGCAAAAAGAATGATCTATTGGGTGAACGGTTCATTGCTTTACTATTATAAATGTATCAAGCATTTCAGTGTGCATTCACTCGGAGAGAGTGACGGCGCATGCCAAATTCTCACGAGTTTGGACTGCAATTTAGACATGAGATTACAGTGCGTTTCACAAAACGTTTGACAAACGGTTTCCGAAGTTCGTTTGAAATTCCCAAAGTGCACCACGAACTTAGCAATTTAACTTTTTAAACTTCTTTTTTTTTAGCTTTTAACTTTTATTTAAACTTTAACTTTATTTAAATTTGTAAATATAACAAAAAAAAAAAAAAAGAAATACATTGGGTTTGGCCTGCAGTTAGCGAGGCTATTCGAGGCAGGCCAGGCTACATAATTTACTACAAACTAGACAAATACAAAGAAATTAGACGTTATATAAGTATATATATTTTACAGTAAACAAATACTATTCTACTTGAATACAAGGACAATATTAAAGTGAAATTTTAAAAATAAATTAAAATGAAAATAAAGGACAAGAAAATTACTTTTTCATTTTCACAATAATCGTATCCACATAAATATAAGAGTCTTCAGTTTGAAGGATATCGAGTAGCTTTGCTTTTAGTGATCTTTTAAAGGCTTTTTTCGGTCTTTCTTTAAGAATTTGAGGTATCCCATTCCAAACTTTGACCCCAACACGCGAAAAAGCATTTCATTTGACATTGAGTCGAGATTCTTTAGTATAAAAATGTTCAGAGGTCGAGGCACGTGTATTTTAAGTATGAACACTAGAAATTCGAGAGAAGAGTTTCAAAATATTATCCCGAGCAGTGTTTTTATTTACATCATACATAAGACGACAAACGGATACATAATATAGAGACTGTAAAGGTAGAATTTTTGCATTGACAAAAAAAGGTATTGCGTGGTCGTTTGTTTCAGCAAAATATATTAAATACAGTGCGCGATTTTGAAGGACAAGATTTTGGTCATGGAAGGTTTTACACGCCTTGCCCAAAGAGACAAGACCGTAAGTCTGATAAGGTGTAATTAGTGACTGATTAATATTTAGGAGGGTGCAAGTGGGGACAATATGTCTTGCGACAGAGTGAATATGGGTCTTCCAAGATAGATTTTCATCGATTAACAGTCCAAGATATTTAATAAAGTTTTTGCGTTCAAGGGTAACCTTTTTATTGCTTTCATTGTCAAAAACATTAACCTGGGGATCATAGTTGAGTTTTTTTTGGTATGGACGAAAAATTACATAGTTTGACTTTTTAATATTCAGGGAAAGTTTATTTGAAGTCGGCCAGTTATACATATACAAGTTGTGTAATTCTGCATTTACTGTTAGTTCCAGTGTCTTTAAATCTTTATGAGCATAAAGAACGTTAATGTCATCAGCAAAAAGGAAAAATTGGAGTTTGCTCGAACAATATTGGATGTCATTTATATAAAGCAAGAAGAGAAGTGGACATAGGACAGATCCTTGGGGTACGCCGCAATTGATGTTTAGTTAACTAGATATATGAGAGCCAATTTCAGTAGTTTGTGTGCGATTAGATAAATAAGAGGAGAACCATTGATTGACAATTCCACGGAAGCCATAATAATTTAGTTTATCAAGTAAAATAGTATGATTCACAGTGACAAAGGCTTTTTTTTAAGCCAATAAAAACACCACATGAAAAGAATTTTTTTGTCCATATTGGTTTGTATAGTTTCTAGCATATCAAGAATAGCATGTTGGGTTGAGTGAGCTTGACGAAAACCATATTGAGACGAATATAATAATTCAAAAAAAGTCTCTCGTTCTGTCGTACAGAATTTTTTCGAAGATTCTATTGAAATTTGATAATAATGAAATTGGCCTATAATCAGAAGTGTCGGTCTCGTCGTCAGCTTTGAAGATAGGTATAATTTTTGATATTTTAAGTTTTGCGGGTAGGCCCCAAGAGAGACAGATGTATTGAGAATATCTGAAAGAACTGGAGATATGACTTCGCTTGAGTATTTAAGAAGTTGAGTAGGACAGGAGTATAAGCCATGCGATTTGCTGTTTGGTGTAGATAAAATTTGAAATTGAATTTCGGATGGAGTTACAGGTCTGAAAAAAAAGGAATGTTCTGGCGAACTGGATTTTCTTAGGTACTCTGCGAAGGGGCGCTCTTCCGGTGGTAATTTGCTTGCTAAGATGTTGCCAACATTTGAAAAATGTTTATTTGAGATATTAAGTATACGGGAGAAATCATTAGTAAGGTTATTGTTGTTATCTGGGTCTTTTATAATTCATTTATGCCTGTCCATGTTTTTTTTTCATATTATTTAAATTATTATTTAAAAAGGCGTAGTAATAGTGTTTCTTCCTCAAACGTGTAAGACTGCAAATTTTATTTCGATAATATTTATACTTTTCCTGATCGCCAATTTGGTACAGTCTGTTTTTTTCTTTGATTGACGTTCTTATACCTTTTGTAATCCAAGGCTTGGAAAATTGTTTAATCCTACGTTGAGAAAGGGTTTTAATCGGTGCATGTTTATTTATGATTTTAAATTTCTATAGAAAGTTGAAAATAGTTCGTCTACATTATTTACGTACGTTTTAAGAGTGTGTCCATGAGAAGACCAGGCAGAACCAGGCAGGGGGTGATAATGCTCAAATCACCGATTTCGCTCAAACTCGGCACAAATGTTAGGTATCAGGAGTTAACTTATGTGATAGAATGTCAGGTCAAAATATTAAATTCCCAGGGAGATCCGGGCTCCCCCTGTAAAAATCGCCATTTTGCCCGTTTTATGCATAATTACTTAGCTAACTTTACAATGCCAGTGCAACAAACAGAAAAGCCACCCTGAACTTAAATGCACTGAGAGATAATCTGAGTTCATAAGACTTAAAGCACGTTAAACTGTTTAAGGTCGCCGATTCGATTTCCTCCCTCTTAGCCCCCTTAGGCTGGGTCATCATTTCCAAGTTTTGAGTAAGTTGTAAAATTAGGGTATTTTGTTCCCAAATATCTCTGATGAGCAACAGCTTATCTTTATAACTTTTGCATGAGTAGTTAAAGCCATCACTTAAGTTGAGAAAAAGATCATAAAAAGTTTGGGCAATTCACTTTCTTCCATGTGTTGACATAAACTGTTCATGTGACTGAACGACTTTTGCATATTTTAATCAAAATTCAGGCCCTCACAATATTCGTGTGTTTGCCTTTGAATGAGGAGAAATCGAACAAAAAAACTCATCAGACAATGATTTAACATTAATAAGGGTAAAATCGTTGAAATTGTTGTGCAAGAAACTCTAACGATGATTTTTGATAGCTATATACGCGATCTTTTCAACTAAAAAGAACATACAAAGATTTAATTCACAGTTTTACTAACTTTAACAATTTCACCCTAAAAACAATATAAACGGTCAATAAAATCCATATACGTATCTCTTAGATGTCTCAACTGCTAGTTTGTGCACGCTTTGATTTGTTCCCCATGCCACCTTCGATGTCCAGTTAAGCGTACTTCAGTGCCGTGACTCGCTGTACGACTAAAATTCCTTAGCCATCAGTTTACGCAGCAAAATCCAAATCAAGTTGTTTTAGGAGAAAACAATACGAAAAGTAGAAAGCCGATTTTTTAACCCATTGAAAGAATTATTTCTGCCACTGTTGTAGCTCAATTCACATGTTACAAACGTCCGCCATCTTAACTGGAGCCCACATTTTTAAGCAGCAGTTGCCACCATACGGAAACATTAGGGCCATTTATACGAGGAAAAATAAGACGCGAACTTTCCGTATAAACGGCACATTTTGTCTAAAATAACACGCGACTTAGCTAAGACGCGTCTTATTAGATAAGACATGCTCGTATAAATGGTACAGTTCGCGTCTTATTCAAGACGCGTCTTATGTAAGACGTGTCTTATTTTTCCTCGTATAAATGGCCCAATTGTATCAGGAGTCAGGAGCCAGGAGCCAGGAGCCAGGAGCGAGAGTCCAGTGAACAAAATTCAGTCGAAAATATGACTTTCCGACATTCTTTGAGATTATTCTATTGTTATTGTATGCTAATAAATAATTTAGAATTCCAAATCTATTAGCAACTTTACTCAGACCATGATTATAAATGATCCCAGGTCTTCTCAAAGTCGAAGATAGAAGTCACTTTGTCTTCGTGTTTTGGAAAGAACTGTCTTTTCTATTTTAGTCCCACGTGAAATAGCAGCGAAGTGAAGCCGGATCTTGGTGTAGACCAGTTCAAAGAGGCAAATAAAGCGTCCACGACACGTCCAGATTGGCTTGCGACAAGAATGCCATTTTTTTTTTTCATACTGGAGTCCCTTCTCCCCAGGGGAGTGGCTAAATTGCGTACAAATGCCCTACCCTGCTGGCACCAGATTTTACTGTCATAACCACTGAATTTGACACCAGGAAGAGCATAAAATCACTACTTCCACGAAGAAAAATAATAATCAAAAGGCATTAATGCCTTGGAAGTTGTACTCAAGGTTTTAGCCAGAAGGGAGTCCAACCGTCCTATGGACGCCCGTTTTTGGAAAAATAATCTCTTTTAATTTCATGGGAAAACATGTCTTCTGGACGGCCAGTTTTCAATGTCTGGCTAAAAAGCCTGGTTGTACTGTTTAGCCTGTAAAACAGCAGCCCTGATTAGGTCTTTGAAAATGACCACATGGTAGCAGGGGTCCATTTCTCGAAAGTCCCGATAACTTTGCGGGCCCAAAAAGCATGTTTGCTGTGTTTGCATTACACTACAGATAGCATTAAGATCTTTTCTATCACATTTTGTATTCTAGTTACTGTTTACTGCATTTTCAAAATAGCGAAAGACGCTTTCAGCGTTGTGCTGTATGTTACAACGTCTTAAATGCAGCATTGCATTGTAGCTAGGTGGGATGTACAATGTTGTATGCTACTGAAAGACGAGAGTCTTTGTTACTGTGAATTTATGACTTTAAATGCAGTTTGAAGACGAGTGCGAGTCTGCTTTTAGCTACCGACAATTCTCTAATACGGACACTTCGCTCTGGAAAAGAGACGTCTTTGGTATATGTTTTGGAGTTGCTGCTTGGGGCCAAGCAGCAAAGACACATCTCAACAAAATTCTATTGCTACAAAAAAAGAGCTCTTCGGATAATAAACTTCTCGGATAGACGCGATGACGCAATACCTCTCTTCATTGTCGCCAACGTTTTACCCCTATATTATCAGACTATATCAAATCCTATTTATGCATAATGTCCATAACAATATGGTGCCTTCTGCCATTTTAAATCTATTTCAAAAAACAAGTAGCTGCCACTACTACAATACAAGAGCATCGGCTTCAGGAAATTTTTATGTTAACAGTTCCGATCTAGAATTATGTAAACTGTCTTTCTCTCGCTTTGGGGCTAAGCTGTGGGATGAGATACCCTGTAACATTCGACAACTCTCCAAGAATAAGGTCAAAAAAACACTCCGCAAATTACTTTTTGATATTCTGAATTCAGAAGATGACTATATTGATACGCCAGCCTTAATTAAAAAGGTAAAATTAGCCAGAAATGTCGAAAAATAAATTCTTGCTTATTAGTTTCTACTTTTACAATTTATTTGTTTAATTCTTTTCCCTTTTGTTTGTTATCTATCCCCATCCATATTGCGTTTTTATTTCATTTATTTGTATCTAACTGTAAACTTTCCTTAGTTAATAGCCTTTATTTCTTATATTTTGCGCGCATTGTCCCGCCTCGAATAGCCTTGCTAGCTGAGGGAAATACTTTTGTAATTTTATTTGTTTATTAATAAAGTTTTTGTTCTTTTTGTTAGCGCTTTCGGCTTTAACCGTGCATAGCATTCCTATCATTTGGAAATTAACTGCCCCGGGGAAACGTCACCTTAGTTCATTCAGTCACAATTTGTGAACATGAAACAAAATATTGTGCACAGTCGGAGAGCTCAGATCACAATCTGAAGCACTGTTGTTTTAATCTTTGATGTTTGCCAGCTTTCATAACCAGTCTAAGAAAGATTTCTCAGAAAAGCGAGTCCCATGGTTTTACTCGAATCTCGAGTTGTTGTTTTGTGGGAAAATATTCGGAGTGTCTTCTGTTTTTCTAATCGCTTTATATCTTACCTAGCCGACTGGATGTAGGCCCCGTTCACACTTAGGGGCTAGATCGATCTTAGATCGATCTGGCCTTTATACGAGCTGAATGTGAACTTTCGCACTTTTATGAGATCGATCTAGGATCGATCCAACCTGGATCGCTTCAGAAAGTAGTCTGAGATCGGTCAAAGATGGATCTACATTGTTCCGTGCTGGGTGAGAACGCAAACACGTCCTGAAAGCGATCCAGCTTCGTAGCCTTCCCTCATTGAGAGTCACGTAAGCCACACACGTGAGCAGTGCTGGTTTTGCAAGTTGCAAAAAAATGTCTGCTAAAAAGGAGAACAGTGGAGACAAGAACTCTTATCGCTGCTTGGGGTAACCGTCGGATTCACGATAAAATAGACAAAAGCCACCGAAACGTAGACTTTTATGCGGACATTGCAAAAGCTGTAAAGAAACAGGGGCTTTCCTAAACGTGACTGGAAGCTGAGTGAGTGCTTAAAAAAGTCCGCGAAACATCTAAAAGCTGTGACTAACAAACTCGGATTTTCGTCTTTTTTTCTCAACTAAGTGGCCACAAATCGACGGCAATGATGAAGAACTTTCTAGAATTTTTGGAGTTGTGCTTCTAGTCACTCAAACCAACGGCAAAAGCGGTGAAAATGCTTGTCAAATAATAGAGCCTGAGTAGTTGAAAAGTCTGAGAAGTCTGCCGTAAGTTTTCTGACATTCACCTGGAAAAAGACCACAAATTGGTCTGTGTCGGGAAAAATCCAATTTGTATAAAGTGTTTTTGAAAACAAGTAATTGTAAAGTAGTAGCGAAAAATCATGCACTTTTGTTAAAACCGAACAATCTGGTTGAGGCAGGAAACGTTTTCTTGCGATAACGAGACAAATTATACAAGAAGACATAAAGTTGTAAGTCACAAAAACAACTGCTGCCAGGTCCCCTCAAGAGGCGTTAATGACCAGGCAGTACATGTGAGGCTTCTTCCATTGTTCGTAAGTGAATCTAACGAAGGATGACAGTTGTCTCTGCTAAAAAGAACAAGTTTTTTGGATTTCGCCTGCCGGGCAAACATAAACATATTTTCAACGAATCCAAACCATACTCCTTGTCCATGCCTCTACGAACATTTGAGCAGTTAAGATTGTTTTACCTTTGTTTCTGCTTAGCTTCCATTGTTTGTTAACAAACAAATAAGCAAATTTTCACTGTCCGTTTTGCAAAAAAAAATTTCTTTCAAATTAGACTATTATGGCTTGTTTGTAACCAGCCAATAGAAGCGTTTGTTTTTCTGTGCCGCACGTTACGAGAATTAAATTAACCATCAACAAGCAAGCGTTTTTCTTGGCTGTGTGGTGAACTTGGGAAATTTGGAGAGCACTCAAGAAGCAAAGTTGCTCAAGACCTAACTCTTACGCTTCTTGAGTGCTCTCCAAACTTCACGCGGTCCATAACTAAATATACGCTCGCTAAACATGAACCGATTCTTATTTTAAACAAATTATTCCTGTGAAAAGTCAGGAAACGCCCAAAAACGAGCCGAGTGGTGTCACACAAGTGACACAACCCATCTCACCCGAAGCCAGAGGGTAAACAAACTGCTTAGTCCTTCCTAGGTAGGAATAATTTGTCTTACCATAAGGCGTCAGTGTGTACAGGTCTTCATGCGATCTCAGAACCGATCTAGATCGATCTCATTTTAAGCGATCTCAGTATGAAAGGGGCCTAAGTTTGTTTTTAAGAAGTCGTTTTGTCGACTTTAAAGTCGACCAAGAATGCATAATTCTGCAAATATACCAGTAACCTCACATACCCATAGGGGAGTAAACAGAAAACAATTTCATGTAATTGCAGTCTATAGAACTTTATTTTTAACATGTCTCGCATGATTCGCATGGCTCGCTTGCTCGCAGATTTTCCGACCAATATTTGCTTGCCACAGCGTGCTGGCTGTGCCATGCTAATGAGTCCTAACAAGGACGAAACAGCTGTCTATGCTGCCTTAAGGTACTGGCCACACCGCGGGGCTGGTAGTGTGTACTTCAGTGCATAATTTGGTCTGCATTTTTAATTAAATAAGCGTAATTTACAAAGTCTAGCATAAATTATTGGCATAATTTTAGATATATACGAGCACTGCTAGTATTATGTTACTTTTTGCGAACACAATCTACCAAAGCCTAGTCAAGCAAGGCCAAGCTTACCCCCCCCCCCTCCCTCCACGTTTAGATTCATCTATGCATTCCTGCATGCGTAATGAGCAGTGACTGATTCATACGCGAGGTAGTTATGAAATCTGTACTACCTCATTTTTCTTGAATTTGATGCATATATATTTAAGGCTATTTTCTCCATTGAAACATTTTTCAAGCTGGTCGAATACAGAGAAGTTGTTTTAAAAAAATCACTGCTCATTAAGCATGCAGGAATGCAGATCCGAGTTCCTAAAACTCTCGCTTTCATATCGAGGCTGAGTACAAACCCAGTGCAAATCAGTCATGTTAAAATTACATGAGAATAGCCTTAGCCTCGCTTTGAAACAGAAACTGGAGTCCATATTGGTATTTGGCCTATTTGATACTGGTTGCGGAAAAGAGAAACGGATTCAATTTTCAAATAATCAATTTATAAATGGAATATATGAGGGTACGCCTGACCTGGCGTGACTGTAAACCTTTGGATCACTTTTGTAACCCTATCTTCAAGGTTAATTAAACTTCACTTTTCATTCAAGATAGCTTGTCTATGAATCGTATTAAATCTTTATTTTTATTCATCATACAGGGAGATCTGCAATTTTTCGCAGCGTTGTTGCTTGGGCTCAGAACAGGAACAAGAGAAAAAATGCCCATAAAGATGAGATTCTTTAGTCGCTGTCTTTGGCTGTTGTCACTATCCACAATTTTAACTTTGTGGCTTTTCTATATGCGTTGGACGCATGTGTGGCACATGAATGCTACTAAACTGAGGTGAGCAAAACCTTATTTTACATTTTTATTTTTTACATCTTTAAATTTTCAATTTCCACTTCTTTTCGCTTTATACGATTGATAAGCGGCTTAGACACTTTTTGAGCAAAACATTATTTACATGATTTTACTCAATCATCCTCCTGTGAGAGAGTAAAAATGTATCAACGAAGGCAAGACGTGTTTTCTTTCACCGTATTGTGACGAAAGAAATTTTCAAAAGCGGCAAAATGAGCGAAGGGTGTTAGCCTGTCTGTACTTCTTAAACTAACTTAAGGAAGTAGATTTTATTGCGAAAGATTAGCAACTAGTGCTAGCGTTACCCGCCAGCGATCTGTCCTATCACCGTGTACGCCAACACCGCTGTTAATAATAAATAGGTAGCATACGCAACCACGGCAGCGATGGCAGCGAGAATGTAACTTCAAATGGGAATTCGCGCTGTTTTATACTTTATCGCTTTCACTCCATCTTGTTTAATTTGTTAGCGATTTTTCTAGACTGGAAGTTTTAAAGGACTTCGTCCTCCATAAAACGGAAAATGCAAACGTTTCAAGTCGTCATCGCAGAATGACGTCAAAGGTGTGATGTACTTTTACGTTGTTGTTTTGCATCAAAACTTACTGCCTTTTAGACGTTCTTGTTTCCGTCGCCGTCGTCATCGTTTAAGCTTCTTAACAGGTTTCTCAAGAACCTCCCGAAAGTCAGACCTGTTAAGGCTGCATATAACCTATACTCAGTTTACTTCCTTACCTGATTCAAAGTCGGGCCAGAACGGCCAGGTAGGGTATGGAGGTCATTTTCGGATCTGAAACGACGGCCGTGAGCTACTTTCTTTCTTATCGATTTCTTCCACAGGAATATAAATTATCTTCATCCTACGTCAAGATGTGTTCCTTGCAATCACATTATGTTCCTTAAGACACATAAAACTGGTGGATCAACTATCGTCAACATCCTCTTTCGATATGGAGACAGCAGGAATCTCACATTTGCTCTTGGGTCTCTTGCTCGAGGAGGTAATCATCTAGGCTGGCCACAAAGATTCCGCTTATCTAGCACCCTTCCTTTCTACAGACCGCTTAACATTTTGTGCAGCCATACAGTATTTAACAAAAAACCCATGAACTGGCTTCTTCCGCGAGAAATTAGCAAGTACGTAACAATTATTAGAAATCCGGTGGATAATTTTGAGTCTCTCTTCAACTATTTCCAATTGGGAAAAGATTTAGGCCTAGGAGACGATCCTGTGGTTTCACTGGAAAATTTTCTAAAAAGTCCGTCATCATTTTACGGTAAGGTAAAAAGAGGTATCCATGCAAGAAACCCAATGATGTTTGATTTGGGTTTTAGCCAAAAATATTTCCAAAATTACACAGCTGTTACCAAATACATTAACTTTCTAAACAAAGAGTTTGATTTGGTTATGATTATGGAATACTTTGACGAATCATTAATATTGCTGAAGCGGCTGTTGTGTTGGGAAATAGATGATATTTTGCACGTGAAGGTAAACGAACGACTAGACAAGGAAAAGGCCTCTAATCTAAGTGACAGAGTAAAGGAAAACATAAAACGGTGGAATAAGGCAGACGTTCTGTTATTTACTTATTTCAATGCAACATTTTGGAGAAAAATAGAAATGGAAGGCTCAGAGTTTTACGAAGACCTGTCTGCTTTCCGTAAAAGGAGATTGACGTTTCAGCAAATGTGTTTTGAGAATGGATCTGGATCAGTGCAGCGGATTTTTGGAAGGAAAGAAGTGAAGGGCTATTCCACTAGAAATGATTTAAATTCAAGTCTTAAATTTTTTTGCAATCGCTGGATCAAAACAGAAAACAGTTACCTAGATGAGCTGCTTAAAAAGCGTCAGGAAGAACTGGAATCAGATTTGGACAAACAGACCAGGATTGATGACTCTACTAGTTGGAATGTGTCAAAAGATTTGCAGTATGTACCCTTAGAAAGTTAATACATGGTAATTAGTCGGGATAGGTAGGACGCATGTGACGTCAGTGAAAAGGATTTGTTAGTTGCTTCTTTATCAAGGGTGTTAGTGCGCATGCTCACCCTTGAATCTACAAGCTTAGATGACCCAATCAAATGGTAATTTACTACATGTACATTGGAACCTCTATTCAGAGGACACCCTTGGGACCAAGGCAAGTGTCCCCTGAATAAAGGTGTCCCCTGAATGGAGGTTGGACTGGGGTTTGTTAATAATTAACCAAAAAATAAAATATTTTTCTTTTTAGTCTGCCTCGGAATCTTGCTGTAGTCATTATTTATGTGGCTAAAGGTGATTTAGGCAAACTTAGATTTCAAGCCGATTTGGTCAGCGGTCTCCTCCTCAAGCGTACTTGATCTGTGGGATGACCGCAGGGGCCTTTTGATTATCTGGTGACTTAAGTTGCATCTCACGCTGGCATTTATGCGCTGATCTTTGCGGATTTCGGCCATTGCAAGATATGTCTAGCACTCAAAGCACTCGAAGTACTCGTAACAGCCAAGATGCTACCTTTTTCGCGGCAGCGCAACAAATAGTTCGTCCGCATCGGTGATTTCATCGCATCCTGCTGCTGGTTCCTCTAGAGTTCCTCGTCGGCCGTGCTTGGGTTTCCGGCCAGGATTTGAGAACTCAAGCTTCGGCTTTGTGGACCGTAAGGACTGAATTTTCAGTGCATTCTTCCCTGGCCCAGGTATCTTAATCACAAGGTAGGCCTGCCTTTGTTGTGCCGTCATTTGTTCGTACGTTCGCGCTCCCGAATCCATCGCTCATGTCGTCCTGCGCGATCACCGCCTCACAAGTTGCGTCTCAGGCTTGCCTCGCTATAAATAGTGTTCTTACCTCCACTTCGGCGCCGATTCTACATCAGCCCTTTGCGTTTTTTTTCGGGGTTTACATTGATTCCCGCAAAGCTGGTCGGCCAGATTGTGGCAGGAAAGTTCGTGGAGCTCAACGAACTATCATCGTCGAACAATGTGCTTAACGAACCTGAGTCGCAATTGCTATTTGACGGCCGCTTAGTGTTGAAGTCAACCCCCAAGAAAGCCAAACGTTGTATCGAGGATATCATCACCTAGAAGGAGGCTTTTTCTATTTACTCCCTTGTACTGACCTCCCATCTTCCGCATCGGTGAAAATACTTAAGTCAATAAAAGTTGCTGATATTTCGCAGATACCAGAAATTCAGCAACCGAGTCTGGCTGACTTATGATCGGGCTTTCCGCGAGCGTGACAAGGTGACCAGTCTCGCCGATTGGTCACACATGAACGTGCAGCTTTTCAATTTCCACGCAGCGGGGGCCGCTACTCCTGGGCGTGGGGAATCTGTTAACGAATCGGGTGATCCTGGCCAAAAGGTTTTGGGACACCTCCTGTTTTTCACGTGTTTTTGTATGGAATTTACAGCTAACCTGAGATATACACTCATAAACAAGGCCTTAACAAGATTTTTGCCCCACCCCACCCTCCCCTGAACAAAGTTGAGGTCCTTAGCGTATGCAAAATATGTAAAAAGTGTTTGACTTGTAACGACCAACACTGTTCAGGGGGGAGGGAGGTCAACTTGAATTACATTTTCCTCACCTGAAACACAAAGTGTCTCAAACGTTTTGACCAGGATTGCAGCAACTCACAAATTGTCTGTAAATCGTGGAATAGGGGTCGTTGCTCTGCCCAATGTCGTTTTTTACATTGTTGTTCGAACTGTTCAGGGTTCCATCGTGCCTCAGCCTGCCCTGGCTTGGCTTCGACACCAATCAAGGAGATTCAGTCAAGGCAGAGATCCCCGTCCCCAGCATCCCCACGTTACAGAAGCAAGTCTAGGCGCACCTCAGGTGGTGCTTCCATATTTTGCTAGCCTTGCTCGGCTTCTGTATCTCTTAGTTTTTGTTTAGCCCTAGTTCGTTGTTGTTACATGTTAGGAGTAAGGTTGGCCGTGATTCCTTTGTCTATTAAAAATATTTCATTGTGTAGTTACTAGCTGTGTTTTTAGTTTATCTCCTACCTTCGTTAGGGGGGATGGTCCTGGTCCTTCCCCTTTTTACCCTCATAGGGTGGTTGAGGGAGGTTGATCCGTGTCTGCTTGGGTTGGGGAGACAAGGTATGGCTTTACTGAACCCCTAAGTATCCTCTTGTTTCTCTCCTTCCTTTAGCCCCGCTCCCTCCAGTTTCCGGAGTCAGTCCATTGAATGTGGTGCAGTTTTCCTGGGGGTTAAGGTATCATCCAAACCCCCAGGACGTGGCATTTGTTTAGGATGAGCTTTGCTTTGGTTTCAAATTAGGTTTTTCTCATTCTCAATCTCTCAAGCCTGCCAAAGGGAACAAATCCTCAGCTTATGAGCACCCCTCAGTAACTGATGACTATATGGCTACTCCGCGAGGCTCAAATCGGTTTCTTACCGGAAAATCCAACATCAGACCACCTTCTAACATTACGAACTCTCATAGACAAGTACGTACACTGTCACGGTGAAAAAGTATACGCTTGATTTGTTACATTATTACATAATTTGTTAAATTATTACAAATTGGTGTAGGGGGATGTTTCTATAAGTTAATCAAAAACCTATAGTCAAACTCCTCGTGTGCATCGAAAATAGGTACGAGTCAAACAAGATCTTTTAGCTATTTACGAGGTGTACGCCAGGGCTGTATTTTAAGCCCCTTGCTTTTAAATTTATACATTAATGAGTTACCGTCCGCATTTCAAAATACTTTGTTAGACCCTATCTTCCTTCCAAATGGTACCAAATTAAATTCGCTTTTATATACTGATGATTTAATTATTATATCAGATTCACGATCTAAAATAGGATTACAGAACTGTCTCAACACACTATCCTCTTTTTAATTTTGCAACTGTTGGATGTTAGATACAAATTCCAAAAAGACCAAAGTTATGATCTTTCAAAAACGAGCGAAGAAAAACTCCAATCTAGAATTCCATATAGGTAAAGAAACCATTGATATTGTCCATAAATATACATATTTAGGAACCCGTATCTCCTCAACCGGTAATTTTAATATCTCACTCGAGCACTTGAAAGAGAAGGCTCTTCATGCTCTTTTTAGTTTAAGAAAACACACAGACCTTAGCAAATTAAAACCTTCTCTTGCTTGCAAAATATTTGAAGCAATGATTTCCCCAATGTCATTATACAATAGCGAAATTTGGGGTGTATTTGTAAAACATGATTTTAAAGCTTGGGACAATACCCCAATTGAAAAAAAAAAACACTCGAAATTTTGCAAGCGTTACCTAAAAATAACCAATGAAGCTTCAAATGTTACAAGTAGAAGTGAATTAGACGACGATTCCCATTGATTATTTAACAATTATTCGCCGAAGACGAAGTTAATATTGTTGAATAATCCCCTCGACGTTTTGT
>OZ037994.1:47363916-47371416 GCA_964035705.1 Porites rus
TACATTCACATGCTGCTTCAGTCCCATTGACGCTAGTAAATCCAGAAATGTTCTTGCATCAGGGTTGTCTTCGACATCCACATGGAAATTATAGTCTCCAGTTAGAATAAAAGACTCCGGGGATAGAATAATTGTCTCGAGATAAGAGCCAAACTCCTCAAAAAACACACGAGGCGTGATGGGGTGTGCTTCAGAATACGGTGGGCGATAAACAACAACTAGCTTAACCCTTAGTAAGTTAAAACTAACTCGCCACTCTGAAAACTCAAAAGACGATTTCTCCCCTGCAGCAATCTTTTTCACATCAATGGCTTTCTTGAATAATAGTCCAGTTCCACCACCACGCCTCCAATTCCGATCTTGCTGAATGAATGATTGAGATTCCGGGGAATAAATCTCAAGTGTTGCTGCAGTATCCTTCTCTGTCAACCAGGTTTCAGTGAGCGCAAATATATCCATATCATTGGAGTTGATGTATTCCCGTAAACAAGCAGTTTTGGACTTCACAGCTCGCACATTAGCATGGCAAAGAGTTAGCATTGGTGAACGGTCCTTTTGTGTTGGCAACAACGGACTACGTTCAACAACAATGAAGTTGGTAGTTCGGCGAGAGGTGTCGGAGTGAACATTTAATTCGCTGACTTCAGAATGCAAATTACCAGTCACTTTGTTCACATTTTGCTCCAAAAACCCAGAATAACCCATTTGAACTGATGGTTGCCTTGAATTTGATACGAGTGTAGCTATAGCTCTCCTTTTCAAACGCCCCGCCGGACTTCCTCTGCGAGTTGGTTTCACTCGGGTAATGCCAGCCCGAACCAGGTTTGTCCACACTGCAGGGCTCAATGGTTGCGAGACGGACATGGTCGAAAGGATAGAAAATAAAGTCGCCTTTCCATAATTTAGTGCCATTTCAAGACGATGGCACTAAAGAAAAGCTTTCCGGTGGTGTTTTGGACAATAAGCGCCCGTTAGAAGTTGAATTCAGCGAAAAAAACTAGAGAGACGAAAATGCGTGTGCTGCCGCAGGGCGCTCACGTACACGTGAAGGGAGAGGAAAATCTTTCATTAAGTATTGTATAGGGCCTTTAATTAAAATGCTTCGAAGAAACACGCCTTATGGCAATATCATTTACATGTTAATTCAGTTAAAGGTTACTCGAAATGACCGGAAGACCTCCTTTCTTACCGATTTATTCCCTCGAAGCAGATATATGAAAAGGGTACAACTTGTCAAAGGAAGATACACGAAAGGGTTACTTTTTGTCCAAAATAGTACATTTAAGGGTAAGGGACTGGACCTCGGGGCGAAGCCTCCCCGAACAAAGCTTTATTGAGTAGCCTCCCTACCCCCGTCCCCCCCGCCTTCTCCCTAGGGCTTTCCACAAGTTGCAATCAACTTTTTGCATAATTTATGAGCAATTTCTCTTACTAGTTTTCTTACAATTCCGAGATGTCTGAGCAGCTTTTAGTGTATAAATTGGCCTTGCTTCCATATTGCACAGGGTTTTAGTAGACAATTTATGAATTTCCTAGGAAAAAGGAGCCAGATCCTCACCCCTTGGGGGCAGATGATGGGCGCAAGATGCAGCCGGGCTGCTAGGTCAGAGGTTTTTTTGAACAAAATTCAAAATGGCGCACGTCGATTCTCACTTAACTGACACGAGTCTGAGTTGGAGAAGGTCATTCAACAATTTCGATGGCTCATACTAGAATTTTTACAAGATTATTAAAATATTGATGTGTAGTCTTTACTCATACATTTTTTGGTTTTAATTGTGGCTTATGGGCTCCTGATGGCAGACAGAAGTATCTAGCAACGCTAATTACGCTGCGAAATTGCACAAAATTACGTTTTTATTCTCTACCAGGAGCCATATATATATATAAATCGGGGTAGTAGACCGTAACTGGATACCTTTTCCAGGGATGGGGTTGACTTCATCGAAATATATATATCATAGCCATTAAATGTACTATTTTTAGCACATTTTGTGCCATCTCTGTGACTCGCGCGCGCATTTTTTTTGCAACAGCATCGTGGAAAGGATTAAAACAAACGAAATGGCGTTGGAAATTACCTCCGTAGCAGATGAATAAAGTCCATTTCTGTCATCTTTGCCTCCTCTGAATTTAAGGCAAGACCTTGACAAGTACTCTAAATGTGAGGACTGTGAACGTGATTCTGCTTATGTTAAACACCGTAGTGAGTGTGTTTTTGACAAATCCAGTGACGAAGAGATGTAGGAGATGTCAATTCTTTCATGGCTACACCAGTGAACAAAAAGAAACAGAGAGGCTGTAAAGTTCCAGGTGTACGACTTCTATCAATGATCAATATGACGGAAAAGGTACCAACTCGAGTTAACACTATGACCCCTTTTACAAATTTTGAACGGCCAAAAACTTGCATGGATCCGCCTTTTCGTCACATGCGACCCGCGGAACCGTGAAGTTTTTGAGCTGCAAACAGTATTGCAATCTGAAGACAATTTGCACGTTCCCTCTAAACGGGTTGCACAGGTAAAAATTCGTCCGTATCGTGGCGTTTATCTTGTGTGGACCGTGCAAACAGCATACTGAAAAAGAAGTGAGCAGGAAAAACAATGAGGGGAAGGGGTACGGAGTGAGAGCCGTAGGAACTCCTACAATGGTACTTTTTAACAAAAGTTCCTTCCGGATCCTTCCGGTATTTCAGATTCTGGTAAACCCTATGAATGGCTTATTTTGACAGCTCTTTCCAAAAGTCTATTGCCTTATGGAAATGAGAAGTGACAGCGATGAGATCATCAGTTCGTCCGCTGGCTCTCTTGGCCGCTTTGCGGCATAAAATGCCCGCTCCGCACGCTGATTTAACTGTTTATTTTAATTATTATACATTCAACTCACTATCTCTTTTCTGATTGCCCGAAAGCGTACAGTGAACTTTCGAAATCAGCGCCTGGGACGTCATCTAGCTGCAGATTATACAATAATCATGTCAAGGACACTCAAGGTTACAGGTAATCATGTCACGTATGACCGCGGTGCATGATTTCTAACGGTAATCATTTCAAGTTCGCGCGCTTTGTTTTGCTTGCCGTCAGTGGAGAAGCAAAAACATAACTTCCAGGTTTGCTTCGTTGACCGAGCAAGACATCGAAAAAGTAGTTGAAGGCAAGGGCTCACAAACACCAAAAGGTCGACGAAGGTGGCAAAGGAGCTGTTTGCTGATTACGTGAAAGAGAAAAAACTGAGAGAACCTGAGGAAAAGAAAGAGTTGGCACAAACTTTGAAAACATTTTATGTCGAAGCGAGGAAGAAAGGATTCGTTCAATGTATAATAAAACAATTATTAGATTCGGCTTTTGTGATATCCAGAATAATCAAGGTCTCGGTAAGGGTTATCAGCCTCAGCCTTCGGCTTCGGCTGATAGCCCTACCTCGACCTAAATTATTCTGGATATCACAAAAATCTCATCCAATAATTGTTTCTAAACCGTTGGTAATAAAACGTATTGCAAATTTTACAGCAAGCAATATTCACTGCCCGTAGTTAGCCCGCACGCTTAGAAACTCGCGAGGTTGATATATAGCAAGTCTAGCTAACTCGCATGAGAGCGAAGTTAAGTGATTCATAATAGATCTTTAATATTATCTACATTCACGGGACACCTCGAGAGGGAATGAAGCAATGCCAGTTAATCACCAATTAACCTGCGATCAGGCGTTCTTCTTGTTTTTTCCTTTGAAAGAAAAACAAGCTAAATTCAACTAAAAGAAGTAATTGGAGACGAAATAAGACTGGAGTAGGTCGCTGATAAGCTGGTTTGTTTGTTTTTTTGTTTTTATCTTATTGGTAATTACAAGAGCCCATAGGCTCCTGGTAATAGTTCGTAATAGCGAACGTTCGATAAAGAAAAATTCTAACATGAATCCAAGGCTTTCTGGTTACATTTCTATATTAGGTTTGGTTTTCTATGTGCTCAAGTCTCTTTTGGGAATTGCGAGACAACGGAGTCGTGAAAAATTTGCAATTCTTGTCCGCGTGTTAGACAACGAATGCAGCTACTAGTGCCAGCCCCTCCTGAGTGCTGAATTTTCAAGTTGCTGTCGCTTTATTATTTTTTAGTTTTATCTTATCGTTCAGCACTTTTTGCCCTTTCATAATGTAACCTAGGCAGTGTTTCGAGCTTTTTGATATCTCCTTCAGCTGCTGAACATACTTTACATCGAAATATGAAAGAATATTCACGTAGAGGACTTAAAAAAACGCGAAGGGATCGGCCTGTTTACAAGAAAAAGCTTGGAAACTATAACAAATGTGAGTTTTCTAATTTCTTCCTCTTTCAATGGCCCAAAATGATTATTAGTGTTTTGGTTACATGGATGATAGTAGACTGCAATTTGGCTGTCAGAATTGTTTTGTCGTTTTAGTTGTGCGCTGTAGATCAATTCAAAAATGCCCGATTTTTTGCTCGTTTGCAGACACTGACTTTAGGTTAGATAAAAAAAGAAAACTGTAGTCTTGTCTGTGGCTACTTAACAAATCTTATGGTTTTAGAAAGTAGTTCTGTGATGTGTTGTATCGCATAAAAATATAAACTTCGCTCGTTAAATTTTGAGGGTTCTGTGAGTTTCAGAAAATGGTGAAAATTTGCTTATGAAAATGGCGTCTGAGGGGGTCGAATAAAGTGATGCTCGTATCTCTAATACAAGAGCAGTGAAGAACCTATGTTTGGTATATTTGTCCATTACTCCACCAGACCTATCTATGATGTTAGTATGAACTTAGTCCGTTGACCCCCTTCCTTGACATTTTTAACATTTTGCCCGGTTTTCTCTGACAACCACTCTAAAGTTTCAAAATAAAATAGTAAGAGCAGCGGAAGAAGTTGACTTACCTTTGATAGGTCTTACACTATACTTCGTAGCATTTTGTGTTGATTTCCTCGACTGAAACTTTTGCAAAACGGCTGCTGGCAGCCATTTTGTTTAGGTCCTATATTCACCGCGTTAGGCGGTAACTATAGCGTCATATGCGGAACCGCTCAACCAATCAGATGGCATAAAACTCTTTGTTCAGCTTTCCATTTATACTAATAATATTTGCAAAAATATCCTTTATTACATATTGTATCTTCTGCGTAAAAACGAGGATACTATTGTTAAACAAGCCTTTCGTACCTCGCTAGAACTTCACTGTAATGGTAAAAATAGCTTTTACCATAATCTTGTGAAAATATCTGAATATTATGACCTGCCCGATTTTGATCTTAATGGTTTCAGTGAAGCTAAGATCAAACACTATATAGATATAATAAAACAAAAATATATTACATATTGACAACATACAATCCATCATTCTAAGAAACTACAATTTTACAGCTTATTTAAACATGATTATAAAATTTCAAGTTATCTAGACTTAACTTGAAATTCAGCCAATAGGAAAGACTTAGTGAAAATTCGTATAAGTAACCACAAACTGATGATTGAAACTGGAAGATATAATCAAACTTCCCGCAACAATAGATTCTGCCCTATTTGTAACCCTGGTATAATTGAAGACGAATTTCATTTTCTCTTCCATTGTCCAAAATATTCAATCCCAAGGGAGAAATTCTACCATCAAATCCAACAAATTTTCTCGACTTTAATCACCTATCTTACACAGAATTAATAATAATACCGTAAATTCACATTTGTTGAAATTTGTCTCATTATGTAATGATTTACGTACTAATTTGTTATCAAATCATGCTGATGACACTTGATTGACTGTAGTAATCATTACATTGCATTATCATTGTTATAAATTGTAACTTCATGTTAAAGCTTTTGCAATATTGTAACTACATAATTATAGTCATACAAATAAAGCGTATGTTGTTGTTGTTATTGTTGTTGGCTACTGAAGTGTCCCTGGGGAGGGTTACTGACCCCTTTGCCTCACCTCCTTCTACTCTTCTTCACGTTAGCAGTTTATATTTGGGGTGATTACAAAAAAGGGTCAACTGAGAAAATGGCGTCTCATCGTGGACCTCTCCACCCCCGGAGGGGCCAGCGTGAATGACAGTATTAACCCTGATGAATTTACGTTGCATTACATAGCAGTATATCAAGTTATTCACATGGTATCACAGTTTGGTCAAGGAGCACTGAACACCGTTAAAAGGTTAAAGGTCCTCTTTTCATCCTGCAAGACGGTCGTCCTTTACCTCCTGGGCTCCTCACAGATTGGCTTCGGCAGATCTTCTCCGCTGCTGGTATATCTGGAAACTTTTCCAGTCACAGTTTCCGCATAGGCGCTGCAACGGTTGCCGCTCGTTGCGGTGTTCAGGATCACCTAATTTAGTCGCTAGGGTGGTGGTCAAGTAATGCCTTTCAGCTATACATAAGGACACTTGGTGAGGTCCTGGCATCCCTTTCTCAAAAACAGACCTAGCTGTTTCGTCGCCCTCTCAGGATGGAGAAAGTCACTGGTGGATCATTGGTAATGTGCACAGCAGCTGATTTACCGTCCCTGCTTAGCAAGCATGCTTGTGTGGAATAGGGAGGTGCCTGGCTTCGGCTTCCAGAATTTTTAAAAACCGGGTGTACCAGTGAGAAATGTCTTACCCCAGGGCTGGGCTCACCTCTTAGATTCCGCGGTGCTTGGGGTTGTTGGGGAAGTTCGGAGGTCCCCTGGTCCCCTCCTGTTTGTGGGTTCCTCCTCTCTCTAAGCACCTTGTAGAGGTGTGCATTTTGAGTAGTTTCCGCTCGCAGGGTTGTCATGGATTCGTCCTTGGCATGCCTGAGGCGCTCAGGCTCGCGTCCAACCTTCAAGGCACTAGTTCCTAAGCTCATCTATTAGCGATGAGTTTAACAAGCAGCTAGATAATGTCTGAAAGATCATAATTGACTTATCTCTTCGATGTTGTGTGTTGAATTCCCACTTGTGCAGTACATCGATTTAAGTGAGATAGTTCCTGTTTTGAAAGTTATCGCCATTGTGACAAGTAAACACTTAAATTTATCAACGATTTTTGTGGTTAATCACTTTTTCAGTGCTAAGGTGTCAGCTGAATGGAGGTTAACACAGGGTTTCGGGACCCAGAAAAAGTGTCCCTTTCCCGTGAATAGAGGTATCCCTTCAACAGAGGTAACAAAACAAAGATTATATGACCATTTTTCCGGGACCAAATTTGTGTCCCTGAATGGAGGTGTCCCTTGAATAGAGGTGCCCCAAAGGAGAGGTTCCCCTGTAGATATTTATATATTGATTATGTTAATTCAAATTTATTCATTAAGTAGAGTTCAAGTATCACTCAAGACAAGTAAAAATATCACAAGGTTTTTCTTTCACTCCAGAAGAACGGTTTGATACGTTTTCTACAAAGGTCGCACAATGCTGAAGTTTTATATTTGTGTATGCTTAAATGTATTTAAGAGATCTCCTGCTAATAGGTTATTTTACCCTATGAGCTGTACAAGGAAATTACAAACAAACCTCTTCAGAAAATTCAGCAACCTTTGAAG
>OZ037994.1:47378916-47423916 GCA_964035705.1 Porites rus
TAACATCCATCTTTTTTTCTATCTCAGAGAAAAACTTGGCTTTCATTTTATTATAATATTAAATAACTTTTAAACTGATTTACACAAAATGACTTCCTTTTACAACTTGTCGAAGCGTATTTGATTTCTCAGATAACTCCATAAGCAACTCAAATATTTTTATAAATCGATTGTCATTTTCCAATCTAGCAAAATCAGCATATTCAAAACTCACATTTAAAAGATTATATATCTTTTCAAGTTCACTTTTTAGAAAATTAGATCTCGCTGTCATTTTATCTAAACATTATACTAAATGAAAGAATCATATTGCATTGTTGATAAAAGAGTAACTCCTTGCACAGAGCCAAGCGGTTACCAAAAAGATAAAAGAGGGCGAACTCAATTCTTTTGTAGATGCGCAGTTTGTGGAAATAAAAAAGTTAGATATGTAAAAACAGGATCAGTTCCTCAAACTGGAAGTGGTAAAACAAAAACCAAAAAACGAAAATCAAAAAACTAAATGGCCCGTCTGAGAAGGCGGGCAAACAAACCGGAGGTGATGTATTTGACACTGTTCTTGGTACAGCCGCAGATGCATTTGTGGAACATGCTTTGCCTTGGATGGGCCGCAAAGCAGTTGAAATGGGACGGTATGGAGCAAGTGAATTAATGAGAAATAAAAAACTACAAAAGAAAGCTGTAAATTACGGAATTAATAAACTAACCCCATTTATTCAAGATTCTGTTGGAACAGTAATGGACCAGCTGTCAACCAAAGTTAGGCCAAAGAAAAAGTATAAAACTGATAGAAAGGATTTAGACGGAAGAAGTGGTAAGGGTATTGATCCGATGACTGTTGTAAAAAAAGCGCCAGATATCGCAATGAAAACAACGCAAGAATTAATTCCATCTTTTAAACCAGTTTACGATAGATATAAATCTGGGGATATTATGAAGTCCACTTTTGGAAGTAAACATGGAATTACATCAAGTAATTTTTGGAGGCGGCCAACAGCGGCGGAAGAGAAAGCAAACGGAATAACTCGCAAAGGTAGTAATCCTGAGAAATTTAGACAATATAAGTCAACATTTTTCAATGAAAACCCAGAAGCTTCAACAGATATGAATAACATTATTTCATCTAATCCAGATACATGGCCCGATGTTATAAGAAATAAGTATGGAATTATCATTGACGAACACTTTTGGGAAAATAATCCACCACTAACTCAAGGAGAAGGAATAGATATCCACAAACAAATACTAAAAGTAGCTCCACTTAAAGGCTTTGTACTGCCTGGCTATAAATATGCAGGACCCGGAAATCCACTCGAGTCTCAATTGAAATACGATCCTCAGACAGGAGAGATACTGGAAATATATGAACAACCTACCGGCCCATCAGATGGTACCAGTATGCAGCATGATGTTGACTACTCCGTCTGTGGAAACAAACCAAAAGGTGAACAACTGAAATGAAAAAATGAAGCTGACAGAAAAATGGTAAAAGCGTTAGATGCAATTCCTTGGAAAGAGCGACAATGGGGTCATGCTCTGGTCAGAACAATAATTGATACAAAACAAAAACTTGGACTTGGTCTTCAAAAAAATGCGCGTCGGCGTTGAGTAGTAGTGATTGGTCTCAACAATTAGCCGACGAACTTCACAAACCAATCACAAGAAACTTTCAAAAGAGATCGGTGGTGTCAAACGGGATTGATGAAATATGGGCTGCTGATTTGGTTGAAATGCAAAAGTTTAGTAAGTGGAACAAAGGGGTGAAGTATCTTCTGATGGTTATAGATGTGTTTAGCAAGTATGGGTGGATTAGGGGTCTAAAAGACAAGAAAACTGAAACTGTCAGTAAAGCATTTGATCACATAATCAAGAGCAAACGTAAACCGCAAATACTATGGACTGATAAAGGTTCTGAGTTTATCAGTAAATATTTCAAAGAGTTTCTGAAGAGAGAGGGAATTAAACTGTATCACACCGAAAACGAAGAGAAATCTAGTGTTGTTGAGAGAAGGAATAAAACAATGAAGATGAGAATGTGGAAGATGTTTACTGTAAATAATAACACTGTTTACTTTGATAAGATAGATAAATTAGTTGATGATTACAATAATGCGAGACATTCTAGCGTGAAATTGTCTCCTGTTGAAGCAAGTAAAAACAAAAATGAAAGTAAAGTTTGGTCTAATTTGTACGGCGATTTGATTTACTTGAAACCTGGTAAACCAGCGTTTGCGATTGGAGATAAAGTTAGAATTTCAAAGTATAAGAGACAAGTATTTGATAAAGGTTACACACCAAACTGGACAGAGGAGATATTTGTGATTAATAAAGTTTTACCAACAAAACCAGTTACGTATAGCATTGTCGATCTGATAGGAGAACCAATTAAGGGTTCTTTCTACGAGCAAGAATTGCAAAAAGCAAAACAGCAGACATTTAGAATAGAAAAAGTTGTCCGACGAGATAACAAGAAAAAAATGGCGTTAGTAAAATGGAGTGGTTATCCTGATAAATTTAACTCATGGGTAAGGGGTTAAGGTTTAAAACCTTTAAAACCTTTTTAAACCTAAGGATTTAGTTGATTTTTAATACAAATAATGTATTTAAAAAAATCCTATTCGCTTCGCTCACTCATTCTCCTCTTTATCAGAGATAACTAGATCTTCAATATTATCAACCTCACTTTGCTCAACAATCTCAGTATCACTTTCATCACTCTCATTATCACTTTCATTAATTTTTAGTAAAGACTGCCGAGGTTTTAATTGTTTAATATAACACCCATGGACTTTTATTTGTAAAGATGTAACAGTTTTACTGATAAAGATTCCTTCTATAATTAAAGCCATACGCACATAACAGTACTGATCAAGATATTTAAAAGGATTAAGATTCTCTTTACCTTTTGTTTTAAACAAAGAAAGAATTTTCTTTGATTTTTCTGAGTAAATAAGTTTTGCGTAGAGAACTGGCGCGGCTGAGGTGTCTCTCTTAGTTTCCTTATTTCCTTTCTTATCTGTATACTCAACTTGTTTGTAATAAAATGGCTCAGACAGAGATGATGCTAGATCCGCACCGTATTCACTTTCTAGATGAAGTCTGCATATTTCCATAACATTGTTTATAACATCAAAAGATGCTTTTTCTTGTGTGTTTGGCTCCCTATCTTTACTCCAGAGACAAACCGGAATACCATATCCAACTAACTTACCTGTTTCTTGGTTTTTCTTCTCATTTACTCCAAAAGAGAAAAGAAGTGGAGTTTCGATTATTAAAGCCCCTTTCTTGCCATTTGGATATTTGACCTCGATTGGAATTCGTTTGTATTTAATTTTCGAATCTTTCACTTTATATTCCTTTGCTTCCTTAAAGATAATGTTGCCGTTCGTTAGATGATCGTAACTTGATAATTGCATTTTTATCATATTATTCTATTTTTTTTAAATCTTATTTTCGCT
The DNA here is from genome assembly GCA_964035705.1 of Porites rus. Classification (NCBI taxonomy): domain Eukaryota; kingdom Metazoa; phylum Cnidaria; class Anthozoa; order Scleractinia; family Poritidae; genus Porites; species Porites rus. Next base: position 47,382,375 of record OZ037994.1, read on the forward strand.
GCGTCTTTACTTTCCTCTTCACTTTTTTGTCTTTCTCATTATCCACTGTTTCCTTGGCTTTTTCTCCACTTTCACTACATTCTTCTTTATCTAAACTCACCAAAAAAACACCAGTACCCTTCAAGCTAGAGCCATCCTCTCTACGTATAAGCCTAATATATCCTGTTCCCTCAACTTCCGCCTCAAATACTTCAAACTCTCTTTCAAGATTAATCTTTGGGGTTAGCGTTAGGGCAACCCAATTCCATATTCAAATCTACTCCAGTTTCATCCATAACTGGATAAGCAGTATCATAAAACAGGCGATCCATAAGAGTATGGGGCCCATTTAAATCAAAACTACTAAGTACTGGTTTTCTCTTAGTATAAGGATAAAGTATATCATATACATCCAAACATTTATCAATAATCTCAATCCTTTTTTTGATATCCGACTCTTGTTTATCCCAAAGATCAAAGAGTTTTTTAGATTTATTACAATTAAAATTACCCATAGCAAAAAAAAAGAAAACCAATATTTCTAATCATTAAATATGCTCCAGTTTCATCTTCCGCTATTTTTTTTTCTAGATTCTTCGTAATCTTCATCAAATGACTTACTTTTATTCTGATTTAACGTCACAAACTCCCTAAACCATTCTCTATCTCTCTTAAAATTCGGTAGTAATTTAATACACTTATCTCCAACAAAAACTTCATCAAATTTTTTAGAATTTACCATTTTTTTATTTATTAAGTTATATTATCTTTAAATTATTAAACTATTATTTTAGAGTAGTTATAATGGGATGATTTCCACCCCTCTCTCACTAGTACTTTTTCCCGTCATTCCCGCGAGCAACCGAGCGAGCTATTGTTTTGGTCCGATTCATTAAATGGCAGAAATCATTTTCCTGGTTATTACTGTTATGTGTGCCCGTTCAGTTTTTCCTAATGATAGAAAATAACAGGGATGAAATTTAATGCAAATGACAGGATTAATCAGGGGAATGACGGGAAAAAGTACTTTTGAGTTGAGGTGGAAGGCATCCCATTATAACTACTGGCAAGTAGACTGTGCCAAGCGTCCTGATGTTGGAAGGGCGCATTATTTACCGCATCATGGGGTGGTACGCCGGGATGCCCTTACAACCAAACTTCGTGTTGTTTTTGATGCGTCGTCAAGGCCCAGCAGTGATAGTCCAAGTCTTAACGAATGTCGTTACTCAGGACCAGCCTTAACTCCAACAATCTTCAATGTTCTCCTCCGGTTTAGAGAGAAAAGAATTGCACTTGTAGGAGACATTGAAAAGGCCTTTCTCAATGTGGGAGTTACTGAAGAAGATCGTGATGTCCTGCGATTCCTCTGGGTGGACAGTTTAGAAGAAGAGAATCCCGGATTGATGTTATATAGGTTTTGTCGTGTGGTGTTTGGAGTCAATGCTAGCCCTTTTCTTTTGAATGCCACTTTGAAGTATCATATCAGTCAATATGAGGCTGACCCTGGTTTGGTTCAGAACTTGCTGAATTCATTTTATGTGGATGACTTGGTGACAGGAGAAAGGGGTGTTAAGGAGTGTCTGTCGCTTTATCAGAAGTCTAAGAAGTGCCTATTGGAAGGTGGGTTTAACTTGCGAAAGTGGATTTCAAATTCACCTAAATTGCTTGAATTGATTTGTGAGGACCAAGTTGGAACTGTCAGAACTTGCGCTGTAGTGGAGGATACAGAGTCTTATGCGAAAACTACTGTCAATCATTTGGAGAAGCTTGATATGAAGGATGAACACAAGGTACTTGGTCTTAATTGGAACTGTGTTACTGATGAGTTCATTTTTAAATTTGAAGCCTTACTGAGACTTTCAGAAGACTTGGAGCCGACCAGGAGAAACTTGTTAAAGGTTACTTCAAGTTTCTTTGACCCCCTTGGAGTACTCAGTCCAATACTGGTGGAAATGAAGATTTTGTTTCAGTCTCTTTGCCAGGACACGTTGAATGGGATGCGCCACTCCCGGAGTCTACCCGGAAGCAGTGGAACAGGTGGCTTCAGGACTTGAGAGAGGGTTAGTACCGAGGTGTGTGTATGCTGGATTAGAGGAAGGTGTTACGTCGTATGTTATTCATGGGTTTGGGGACGCTTCAGAAAAGTCTTATTGTGCTGTTGTCTACTTGGTTCTTGAAGTGAGTGGTGATTTTTTTCCAGTTTTGTTGTCATCCAAAACCAGAGTGGCACCGCTGACAAGGCAGTCTATCCCTAGACTCGAATTACTGTCTGGGGTCATGTTAGCAAGATTGGTGTCCTCAGTTAAAGAAACCTTGGCGTCACAGATTACAATTGACAAGACACACTTGTGGGTAGACGGCAAGACTGCAATCTGCTGGATAAAGGGTTCGAAGGAGTGGAAGCAGTTTGTGCAAAATCGTGTGAATGAAATCTTGTCTTTAACCGACGAGAGCATGTGGAACCATTGTCCTGGCATTGAGAACCCAGCGGACATAGGATCTCGTGGAGAAGGTGTGGCTAAGTTAAAGAGTAATGTGTTGTGGTGGAAGGGACCATCGTGGCTGTCGGAGCCCATGAGAAACTGGCCCAGTTCTGAGGAATATTCCGAAACAATTGCTGAGGAGTGTTGCGTAGAGATGAAGAAAGGCCAAGCTATCGAAGGAGTGGGTGAAGCAGTATTGTTAACTACAAATGGAATGCCCAATATGGACACTATTATTCCGATCACAGATTTTAGCTCCTGTGACAAGTTGTTTCGTATTACAGCCTTGGTGTTGCGCTTTGTGAAAAATTTAAAAATTTAAGGCCAAGTTGCTAAAGAAAGGAACTGTTTACTTGGGAGAGGTTACTGCAGAAGAACTTGGAAATGCGGAGGTGAAGTGGTTAAGAAGTGTCCAGAAAGAATTGAACTCCCAAGCAAATTACAGTCAGTTAGAGCGAGACTTTGGTTTGTACGAAGACAGTAGTGGAGTCCTAAGATGTAAGGGGAGAATTGCTAATGCTGATGTACCACATGAGACGAAGTTCCCAGCCTTACTTCCAAAGATCATTATCTTTCAACTCTGTTGGTGAGAGATGCTCATGAAAGGGTGCATCACAATAGGGTAGAAGCTACGCTAGCCCAGCTGAAAACCAGATTTTGGATTGTCAAGGGACGACAGTTTGTTAAAAGAACACTGGCTAGCTGTACAGTTTGTCGCAGATATGAAGGGAAGAGTTACAGAGTGCCTCCTCAAAGTGACCTACCCGAGTTTAGATTGAGCCAGAAACCTGCCTTTACTTATGTCGGAGTAGATTATGCTGGACCATTGTACATTGAGTGTCAGGACAGTGCGTTACAGAAGGTCTATGTTCTCTTGTTTTAATGCTGTTCTGTGAGAGCAGTACATTTGGAGCTTGCTACAGACCTGTCAGTTGATGTATTCATCCGTTGCCTTAGGAGATTCGCAGCAAAAAGAGGTTTACCAGAACTGATTATCTCGGACAATGCCAAAACGTTTAAGGCTGCAGATAAAATTTTGAGCAAGTTATTTTCTTACCCAAGAGTCAAGAAATTCCTGGCCAGTAAAAGAATTGACTGGAGATTTAATGTGGACAGAGCGCCCTGGTGGGGTGGCTTTTTTGAGCGATTGATTCAGAATACAAAGAGATGTTTGCGGAAGACACTTAGGAACGCTAAGTTAAACTATGACGAATTGCACACTGGTCTCGTCGAGGTTGAGGGAACTCTTAACTCTAGGCCCTTAACTTACGTATCGTCAGATGATCCTGAAGAACCATTGACACCAAGTCACTTGATGTATGGAAGACGAATATTATCACTGCCGGAGGTAACAGGAAATCGACCAGCCTCACTTGACCATACAGTGTCGTCGGAAGATCTCCCAAGAAGACGGAAGTACTTGGGATTGCTACTGGAACACTTCTGGAGGCGCTGGAGCAGAGAATATGTTACAGAGTTAAGGTACCTGCATGGGCAGAAATCCAGGCCTAGATCCAGTATTGCTGTATCTGAGGGAGATGTTGTTACCGTTTTCGAAGACAATCTGCCCCGTAGTCAGTGGAAACTTGGACGAGTGGAGCAGTTGATCCATGGTGCGGACAATCGCGTTAGAGCAGCTGTAGTCAAGGTTATCAGTAAGAGTGGTCGACCTGTTACAATGAGGAGGCTAGTGCAAAGGCTGTTTCCCCTGGAGAAACCTGTCGTTGGGTAATGATGAACAACCTCGGGAGGAGCAGATAATTGATGGCATCAGGCCACCCAGGCGTCTTGCCGCTCGGAATGCTGATTATATTCGGAGACTAGTTGACCAGTGATTCGACTGGTCAAGGGGGGAGTGTGTCACGGAGTTTTGTGTTACATTTTGCGCGTGACATTTTTTGATCTTAGATGTAGCCGATCACGTTTCGAACACGTGATTATGTGACACTTTGAACGGAGTAGTTTTTCGATTTAGAGAATTGTAGTTTTTGTCGAAGGTATGTGTATCGGTTTAGAAGCCCGTTACTTTGTGGAACCCTATCGTTTTTGGCAAGTTTGACGGAATGGAAGCCCGTTACTGTTAGAGATCTATTGTTGTCGAATAAAATCTATCATAAGTTTTATCTGAAAACCTGTCCTGCAAAAAGGCACATCTTCCTGTTGCGTTTTATTTATTCACAAGCAAAGTAAACATGACCACGTAATTTATGGTGGCACAAAAGTACATGTACGAACTTCAAGAAAGACGAATGAACTTACTGTCAACAAGCTTGAATTTCACGTCTTCAGATTTAGTTAAAACAGCAACACCATGGAGTTTTGTCCACAGACTGAATAATAATTTGACCAACACACTCTCTTTTACCTCGCTGTTCAATATCCTTAGTTTTTAGCAGTGGAGGGGTAAACACAAAATGATTTTTACACCTGGCATGAATTTTCTGCAATAAAGTAGTCTAGATTGTTTGATACTGTAAGTCATGAGAAACAGCTCTGAATGCAGTCTCTGCAACAGAAACAATACTGTGTAGTGATCCATGCTTTTAAAAGTTTAGAACTTAGCTTTTGGCTTGGGACACTAGGAAGCCCAAATCAGCTAGAATTTCATAGAAGTGTGTTATTTTACAATTGTCCTTGCTGAGCTGATTGACCATGAAGTGAAATTTTGCTAGCAAGGCAAAAGCAAGGCAAATTGCCATTATGACGTGTTTTGGATGGTGTTAAGTCTGTCTTGGTTATGTATGACCACAGTAGATGAGTACAGTCCCATGGGCATACTGAACATTGAAAAAAAGGTTCGCTTCTTTGGGAAATCATCTGAAAATGAAGTTGTCCATGTTGCAGCTCACTGTTACCCTTGCCTAGGACTGTATTTTGCTCTCATTCTTGAGCACGCTAACTTATGGCCATAAACTCAAATGAATAAATCCAAGGTGACACTCAGAGGCAATTTAACACAGGCAGTGCACTTAAGATGGACGACACCACAAGTTCTCTGTCCCAATTACTCTGATTTCCGGACAAAGATTTTTTGGTTATCTGGTTAAGCCACAAATGCATCATTGAAAATGCGGTCAGGTATTGGTCCGATGGACGCGTTATTAGTTTCAAAGGAAATGAAAATAACAAAGGCTTTATCGGGAAGTCTGTTTCAACCATGCACGTGACATAATATTGTACAGTATCACTGACTTGAATGTCATGGAATTGATCCAGGGAATAAAGTATGTTGCAGTTCAATTTACAATCTGTTTGCATGACATGAGTGAAAAAAAGGTAATGTCATTCTCTACAGTCATCAAGCAAATCACTGAGGTCCACAGAGACAGAATTGAGGCTTTGCATGTTTAAAAAAGAGCACTGTCTTGGTGACAAACTTGATTTACAGTAAGAGCCGGTCAGTAAGTTGACCTACTTTATATGCTTTGTCACAAATCTCAATGCGATACTGTTTAAACAGCTTGAAAAGGGATTCATCTTGAGTAGGTTTTCTTTGCTGTGCTTTTGCAAGTACACAATCATTTCTCTTGCATAATACCAACATTATTGACTTTGACACCTGCGATGGAAATTAGTCTTTGGGAGAGTTCAATGAAATTGGTTTATCTGAGAGCATTATCTTTTCTCTGTTGTCTTGAAAATGCTTAAACCCGGAGAGCCTTAATTTGATTATATAATTATTTACCGGATAGGTCTGTCGCTCAACATAGAGCATTTGAGAGCGCTTTAGAATAATAACAATAATAATCATAGCAAAGGAAAAAGATAGCAATAACAATTACTAAATGTAGACTGAATAATAATGAAAGAACTCCAGGGCCCGTAACCCTTACCCTTTGAGCTATTCCACCGGGCCGAATAACATTATTATTCCTTGACAAGAAATTAAACATTGAGTTTTCAATAAAGGCGGAAACAAAGTTGAAGCTAACCGCTTGAAAAACAAAACCCCAAACAACTTGCTTGGCCTTTGAATACGCGCTTTTGGTCAGTCACTTGCAGTAGTTTTTGTTTTGTGTCGTTGTGGTTGTTTTTTGGGGGAGAGGGGGGAGTGCAGTTGGAATGGGGGTGTGACGTGGTGTTTTGTGGACTGAAAAGTTGTGAAAAGGGCATGCTGCTTAGAAAAAAACAATCCTTCATGAACTCTGTTATTGAAATTTCACTAATAAGAAACTCCAGTTTTACTCTACTTTTAAAATGACTCGACACGCTTCTGTTCAGATTGATCTTATTAAAAATTTGCAACACAGGCAATCGGTGGCAAAATGGAGATCAGTTAACCATGATTTAAGAATTGAAACTGGTAGACACTGCGTCCCCAAAATTCCCGAAAACGTTAGAATATGTCAACATTGTTTATCTAACAATATTGAGAACGAATTGCACTTCATCTTTGATTGCCGGAGTCTCCACAGCCACTCAAGAGAACAACTCTTTGCCAGTGATATCACTTTTGAATACTCGATCTCTACTAATCTCAATACAACATATGAGTTAAAACATTGTTTCTTTTCACTAATGTAGACCCATTCATTTGTAAAAAAAACTAGGCTATTTCATTTTGGTGGATTCCAGAGAAAAAACTGAATTAAGAGTTCGCAAATTATTGTTGCAGTTGATTTTCCGTTATTCATTTTGATGATTTCTTTCTATCTAGTTAGAAACCTTTTTATAAATCTGTTTTACCATTTTTCCTTTCTTTTTTTTTTATGCAACACCATCTATGTAAATGGTACTGCGAAATAAACGTTGTTGTGTTGCTTAGCGTACCAAACGCTCGGTTTAAGTTTGTGGGCAGCGTCGCTGTTTTAATTGTTCTTGGCCAAAAATAGAAAATCAAAAACAAAACAAAACACTCGACAACAACTTAGCTTTTGATCGGCAGAAAACTGATGCTGCGGCCTAAATATTAATGTGGCCGAAACAGGCCCAGTTCATGGTACGGGCGTCGGTGCGGGTTTCAGATTACAATCTCCCCCATTGAAAAGCAGTGACCATAGCCTTTGCGCGTGCATTTGCGATGCGTAAGGAAACACGAACACCGGCAGTCTATCGTTTCGTTTCGTTTCTTACCTTGTTTTGATTATTGAACTTTTTCCTTTTTGTTTTGTTTTGTTTTTCATGGCGATTCTCTTTCTCTTTCCTGCAAAAAATATCATCGAGTCGCATATATGGCAATGATGCTTTACCGACCACACCCTGTTACACAGCCAATCTTGACTAAACCTACCTTTTTGTCTTCTGTATGACAGGAAAAACAAGAGAGAGAGAAAAAAGACTAAAAGAATGGATTTCTCGACCGAAGCACAAGAAACCCGTGGCCCGTTCAAACCGGTGAGACGTTTTCTTAGCTACTAGTGGAGATACGATACCATGTACTACATTTGGCTTTCTTGGACGTGATACTAGAGCGTTTAAGCGCTTAAACGCTCAAGTTGTTTCTTCAACGTTGGTCTTAGAAGAGTCGCTTCATTATGCGTCACAGATCTACTGCTATCAGTTCAGTAAAGAGACTTTTCATTCTGACGGTTCCAACAGTAACCAATTCTCAGCTCTTAGTTCATTAACCTCTCCCTTCCCCCCTGAACCCTACTCCAGCTCGCGGTTTCTAGAGCTTCTCTAAGATTCATGTTTTTTTTGTTTCTCCTCCTAAGTTTATAATATATTATTTCTCAAGGAAGCGGCCCAAGTTCAGAAAAAATCATCAGAATTCAGCTTTTCTGGATGACGTGGTAAGTGCTTGACTTCATCTTTTGAGGTCTTCAGCTTTTCATTCAAGAATCTAAACCTGTCACTTGAGTGCTTAGTCATTTAATAGCGTCGAAGTTTGCGATCTTACCTTTAAATGAGATCTCCCCTTTCCAGCTTCTTCCCTACCCATGGTGGTGCGGGGAGTCAATGATTGTTTGATTTGTTTGGATTTTTTCCTCGTTTTTGTTTGTTTTTTCTGGTTTATTTATTTTCTGTTTTCCCTACGAAAGCGTACGTTCCCCGACTTAGGCTTAGGCTTAGGCCAGCAGATGGCTGAAAATTCATTTTTGCCTTTAAGCCTGCAAATGTGATCATCGATCGCCACCTTTTGCGATGAAGCGATTAGTCATTTGTCTGCTTGCTTACCTGTGATCCGTGTTTTTTTGTGTGTGTTTAAGGAAAGGCAAGCGAACCTCGCTGCTACGAACCCATCTTACAACGGCAATGATGCGGTAAGTTGGAATTTCTCTTTTCTTTTAAAGTTAAACGAAGCACATGTGTTTGCAGTGACATCAATTTTTGTGGCCTATTACCTGGCTATTACGTACACCCTTTGGTGCACACATTAGGGGCTCTTTCAAAATATTTTCCTAGAAAAGGTATCCGGCTAATACGGGCACTCTTTCTCTACCGTGCGCTAAAAGTCTAAGTACTTTCATGTCTATAAAATGAAGAAATCATTCACAGCTTTGTGGCCAACAAGTCACCCCGACACCCTTGCAATTAACCGATTAATCACTTAGCTTCTTGGTCGCTCTTCCTTTCAGAGGGGGCTATCCCACAGCTACTAGAGACTCCTTATGAGCAGTCTGAGTTCGTCAGTACTTAACAACAACCACCTGGTGAGTACAATATTCGCGGAGCGCGCGCATTGAAAGAGCGTCAAATCAAATGACATGTATTCTGCACTGAAAAGAATAAGGCGTTTTTTTCCTCATGATGCAATGATAAAACTTTATAAAGCATTTATATTACCTCATCTACAACAAGTCAATGTCATACGATGAGCTGCACACTACGGCTAGCATAACATCCTTATATTGTAGGCGCTTACACCAGGCGTTAATACTTCTTTTTAAATGCTTAAATGGTACGGGACCTACTTATATTGCAAGCCTTTTTAAATACAGGCATACACTGTATAGGCTAAGAGGCGAGGGTTGAATTTGGAATTACCTAACTTTAATCTTAAATTCAAGAAGAATTCTTTCACTTATTCATTAACTAAGTTATGAAACAGCTTGGCTTCTCAAGTGCGTCTTTCAAGTGATGCCAATTACTTCAGAAGTAAATTGCACGATTGCAGCTTTTTAGAACGTGTCTGATAATGCACGATTGTAGCTTTTAACTTTTTTAAGAACGAGTATTATAGTTTTCGTAGTCACGTTTTTAGTATGTGGCTTTTTAGTCGGTTTTACCTTTTTATATTTTACGTTTTTATTAACAAGTTTTTTATATGTATATATTTATTGAGTTGTTTTTAAAACTGAATAATATTGTAACATAGCCGTAATTATTATAGATTTTATTTATACACGTTCGTATTTTGAACGAGTTGTTTAGCTCTTTGACGTAACGTGTTAAAATAAACGATTGATTGAAAAAAATTGATTGATGATTACCTGCCTAAAGAGAGTAGGTCATCCGCTGACATTCGTAGTTTTGTTGCGTTTCAGGAAAAACAGAGCTAGTCTTAAGGAGAAGGCTCCCAGCAGCCTCGCGGCCAGGAGTTTATCTTACAAGGACGATGTGGTGAGTGAGGATTTTCTGGGCCTATATGAGTAGAGCGTTACATTTGGGTTTACATGGGGTGAACTTTAAAAAACGGTCTGTCTCAACAGTTCTCAAAATGCCTGTATGTGCAATCCGTTACAATTTAATTTCTTCACTTGCAGTCTTAATGTTCCGAGGTGGTTATTTGTGCATGTTTCACACAGTGCTAAAATTGGAATGTAGTATATGTGCAAACTTCGCAGTGAAGTGACTTTCAGAGTCATAAAAAAATTATATATTAATGGCAATAATTTGACGCAGAATCTCTGAGCAATTTCGCCCCCAGCGAATGAGCGCTCCACAAATTATGTGACCATAGGTCTTCTGCTGACACAAACGTCTTCCGGGAAATTAAGCGATTGAAAATGGCATAATGCCCTCTTAATTGATCAGTCGATCAAGCGTCTGCTCCAATCGCGTCAGAGTAAAAATTGCAAAGAATTTACCCTTAAAGGGAAAAAATTGCAAAGAATTCATCCTTAAAGGGTGAAAAATGCAAAAAATTCACCCTCAAAAGGTGAAAATTGCAAAGAATTCACCCTGATAGGGTATAACATGCAAAAAATTCAATATTAAAAAATAAAAAATGCAAAGAATTAACACTTACAGAAGAAAATTGCAAAGAATTCACTTTAGAGGATGAAAATTGGAAAAGAATTCATCCGTAAAGGGTTAAAATGGCAAAGAATTCACCCTTCAAGGGTGAAAAATGTCAAAGAATCACCCTAAAGAAAACAAATTAAGGTTTGAACTTTAACCCTAACCCCAACACTAACCCAAAACCTAACCCAAACCCCAACCCAAACCCGAACCCCAACCCTAAACCTAACCCTAACCCTAACCCTAACCCTAACCCTAACCCTCTAACCCTACCGCTAACCCTTACCCCTTACACTAACCCCAACCCTAACTTAAACCCCAACCCTAACCCTAACCCTAATCCTAACCCTAACCCTAACCCTAACCCTAACCCTAACCCTAACCCTAACCCTAACCCTAACCCTAACCCTAACCCTAACCCTAACCCTAACCCCTAACCCTAACCCTAACCCTAACCCCTAACCCTAACCCTAACCCTAACCCTAACCCTAACGGTTAGGGTTAGGGTTAGGGTTAGGGTTAGGGTTAGGAAGAGGACCCATTCGGCCGAATTCATTCATTTTTTAAAGGAAACTAATGAACAATCTTTTTTTTCGCCATTATTTTGTAAAGACATTTTAATTTGCCTTTGGGTGTGTTAGTCTGCGTGTGGCAGTTTTAAACTCCCTTTAGCATGTCGTTAGTATTAACTTTCTTTCTTTCTTTTTTTTCTCTTTTGCAGCAAGATTGATTGATTCATGTAATAATTTTCAAGTATATGAAGACTGGTAAGGAGGCTTTTCTCAGATTGTCAACAGAACAGATTGCCAGCCGCGTGGACAGGAGTCAATAATGCATGCTATAGTTTAGCTTATTTTTTAAGATTGATTGATTCATGTAATAATTTTCAAGTATATGACATTGCTATTTTGGGTGGAACTTTGATTGGCGAAATGGCTGTTCAGTTTGGCAATCTCAATGCAATAAGACGAGGAAAAGAATTGTTTTACTGTTTTTCCGAGGTCAAAAGCAAACTGTTTTTAGTGTAGGGGAAGATCATTTATGTAATACATTGAATTTTCTGCAAATAGATACTTTGGTCTGTACAGAAGACGAGAACCGCTTTTTCACCAATCACCTTCCATCTCAGAATGGTCCTTTTAGATTAATAAGTGAACAAAATTTATTACGCCTTCATAGTAGCTATAGATTTCTATCGCATTTCATGCAAACCTTTGGACCCCAAGTTCCTACTGTAACGGGCGGCCTTTCAACAGGTATTTCTCCGATAAAATCTCAAATACCTTGGACCTTTCAAAGTGAATTTGATAATACGCAAAATAACTGTTTAGACGATCAGCCAGGGCCTTCCTCCAAAAATGACGATCTTGAAAGCGATGGCAGACACCTTGTGAATGTGGGTAGTAAAACTGGTTATTCCGTAGAACCCCTCAGTGATGATGTACCACAAGAAGCCTCTGACTCCTCTTGCAATGAAAACAAAAAGGTTGCTTCTCTAAGTAGCGAGGAAATGTCACCCGAGCTCCTTTCAGACATCAACGAAATACGAAGGTTTTATTCTTCCGAACTCAATTATGACCGTGACGGCAGTGCGTTGCAAAATGTGACTATTGACAAGATGGTTGAAAGACTTTCTCGATTCATGTGGTATTTGAAAAACGTGAAAAAAGTCGATCCAAAATTTTCCTACTGTGCCGATGCGGAAATAGTACAACAATTCTCAAATTACATGATGGATTCGCGTTCTGTAAAGGCGGTTACTTGCAGTCGTTACATTTCCGCTTTCATTAACGTGTTGAAAGTACCATCAGTATCTAGTCAAATCAAAGATTTGACTGATTCACTAGACAAAGTGAGGGCCATACAGAGACAGTTAGAACGCTTAGCACGACGAGATAAAGTAAATGATTTGGCAAAACAGCCTGCACTAGACAAAGTGGTTTATAGTGAACTTTTAGAACTTTGCCGTGAATTAAAATGGGAAGTAAGCGAGAAAACTGGGTTGGACCAGGCTAGAAGTTGCATGAACTTGTGTCTCTTGCTGCTTTACTGTTCAGCTAACCCCGGGCGAGTTAAGGAATACATCTCTTTGCGCATTTATGGCGGCCAAAACAGCGATGAGTGTAGGGATCAAAATTTTCTTTGCTTTAATCAAGACGGAACCGTCATCTTGTATGAAGATGCTTACAAAACAAGACTCACTTATGGACCGAACAGAACAGATCTAACACCATTAACTTTCCTAACTTACTATTTGAAGCTTTACTGCACTAAAATGAGAAACTTGCTTTTGGGGGGTAAGGAACATGATTTTTTGTTCGTCAATTTAAGAGGCGATCCCTTCACTCATGCTTCGTATACAAATTACGTGTCTTCGTTTTTCGAAAAATATTTTTCAATGAAATTAACCACGGTCGATTTAAGAAAAGCGGTCGTAAACCATTTTTTGACTTTGCCCGGAAGTAGCGATCCTGCGCTGAGAGAATCGTTTGCAACTTTAATGAAGCATTCCGTACGGACGCAAAAGCGGTTTTACGACGAACGTCCCTTGGCTCAGAAGAAAAGTAAGGCTCTAGATATATTAAGCTCGACGGTTTCTCGAAGCATTGACGAAGACGGAGTATTGATCTTGAGCGATGAAGACGAGGAAGGAAACATTGAATATCTTCCCATACCTGGCGATTTCGTTGCTTTAGTAGCGTCGAATTCTACTGAAAAATGTCCCGAAGTGTTCATTGGCAAAGTTTTAAGATTATCGGAAGACCACAAAACAGCCTATCTAGCTGAGTATTCGGAGACCGAACCAACAAAATTTAAACTCAGTGCCGGTAAGAGTTTTAAAGAAGCTGTAAATGCATTGATTTATCCTATCGACCTCGTTTACTTGCATTCTAACGGAATCTACGAGCTAAGAACACCAAAAATTGACATACATCGCCAAGTTCATAAGCAGTAAATGTTTTACAATGGATAAGTTGTATAGTTTCTTGTGAGCGAAGTGTAAAGTACCTTTCTTGAATGTGGCAGATAATCTACCAAACAAGTTCATGGCTGAGATGACATATTGCGGCGAAGACCAGCTGCTGTCACAAGTACTTAAAGAAATTGACCTCATCCCACAACTGTTCTTCGCGTTCATTGTCAGCAATGACAGAACAGTAATTTCCTTAAATTCCGAAAGCTATTCTCGTTCAATTTCATCTAATTATTTGTCCTTCGTTAGTGATTTTTTCTCCACTTTTCTCCGTAATAGCCTCCCGTTTCGTATATGTAGTGTTTGCTTAAAACCGCACGGCCAAAATCAACTTTGTCTGCCGAACAACTTCGATAGTGATTCTTTAGATTTACTTTTCGATATCTTGGAGTGGAAGGTATGCCGCTACCTATCTTTTTCAGAAAGTGACCTCGTATCTCTCGTACGATTATGCGGTTTTTTACTTATAAGAACTGAGATACTACACGCATTTCTAGTTCAGTTGTTACCAGTCCGCGAAGTGAAGTTCTCGCAAAGTGGGCCAATGTTTGTATATGAACTCTACAGAAACGGCTTTTTGAAAATAGCCCAACTGTATTCGCAAGGTGTTTTCCATCCAAACTTTTACAGCGTTTTACAAACCTGCCCCAGTTATCGACAAGTCAAACGCAAGCTGCATAGCTTTCAACGTTTCGACAAGTTTGCGCGAAGAGACACTTTTCCTTCGGGTAGGTTCAGATTTTCTATTTGGGATAGTGGAAAAGAAGAGTGCCTTTTTCCCTCGTGATAGCGACATTTAATATCCGTTCTAGCTGGTATGAAGTGCTACTCAGCTAATACAAAGTTCAGCAATGCAAAGTAAATAGCTTTATCGTTGTCTTTTCGGGCGAGGGAAAGTTTTCCGAGTATTCTGTTGTTGCCTTATAGTTTGCTTGGAAAAGTTTCCGCCGCTCTTACATTTTCTCCTATTAGCAAGATGAAGTTTTTCGATTGTTACAGAGAGATGTTTTGGTATCCGTCCTATAGCGTTGGAAACTTCAGCTTGACAATAACGATTGTTAAATGAAAAAGCGCAATATATCTGCTTTTGACACTTATTTGTGTTGGTTTGTTCAGTGTTTATGATAGGTTTTCCGTTGTTCGTTCAGTGGTCCAGAAAGGTTTTCTAAGTATTCTGTTAACTTGTTGTAGACAGATTGTTTGGACAATATTTAGCCGCCTTAGTATATTCTTTCCTAGTAGCAAGGTGAATTTTCCAATTGTTACAGGGATGTTTGTTACCCGTCCTGTACGGTCGGAAACTTCAGCTTGAAATGGCTCTAAAAAAGAGTTAAAAAACGATTTTTTACTTTCAAGCGTAGTATGTTTTGATTTGTTAGAAGGAGGAATGTTAACGTTGAACAGACGTCTTGAATAATTTGGAAGGTAGAACCATGTGTACAATTCAAGTTTCATTAAACGTTACTGTTTTTGTTATGAAGGTGTCTGTTCCTATCTACGAACTGAAGTATAGCGCTTGTTTTTCAATAGGGCACAGCTATCTGGGAGTCAGTTAAATTATATTATTTACCATTGCCTAATATCCTTTTAATAAAACCTTGACAACCTCTCCCTCTCTCTTTTGTCGAGTTGGGTGGGTGGGAGGGAGGGGGTGTTTGCACCAAGTTTTTTCTCAACTAGCTAAATCGAATTTTGTTTTAAAAAATCAGCCATCGGTGAGAGAGGTTTTTTGTTTTTAAAAATGCTGATAAAATGTCTCACTAGCAGGAAGCAAGATGTCATTTAAAAATAAAGAAGTTCATCGCAGTTGTGGTCTCAGGGGCACCCAACGACGGTTTGCTCCCAAATACATTGAAAACACTTTTTGGGCTATCCAGAGTACTTTTAGATAACTAGAACTGCCCTCTAAGCGGCGCCATATAATTTGTATCTGTTCCGTC
Source organism: Porites rus (assembly GCA_964035705.1). Taxonomy (NCBI): domain Eukaryota; kingdom Metazoa; phylum Cnidaria; class Anthozoa; order Scleractinia; family Poritidae; genus Porites; species Porites rus. The sequence goes on from OZ037994.1 coordinate 47,397,875, forward strand.
ATCCTAGGGGAACTTACGTCTTTTCGAAATTACGAGGGATTCAGTACTATTTTCCCGAAAATTTTAGAAAACTTTCCTAACATTTGTAGCCGTCGTCAAGTAATAGAAAATTCTAGACAATATTTTGAACAGATATTTTACAGAAGACAGTGGTTGGATGCCCCTGTAGACTGTGAAAAGAAAGCCCGAAAATATTCGGGCTTGTAATAAGGGTTTAGAACATGCCTTGACATACTGAGATACTGCGAGTATCTGTAAAATTATGTATTGTCTACTTCGAAAATTAGCTGTTTCCTTTACAAATCGACAATTGAAATAGCCTAGAAAAAACAAAAACCAAAAAACGAAAAGGAACCAGCCAGTATTCATTTGATTCAAGTGAAATTGCTGATAACAGAAAAAATAGTTTAGTTGGTTACCAGAACACAGTTTTTTCTGTGTGTCTGGCAAACAACTTAACAATTTTTTCACTCAGTCTGTGCAATAGCTCCCAATAGCTAACTGGGAAAATTAAGCATCCCCCTTTTGAGGGTACCTTACCACAAGAACAATAATAATAGTATGTGATGTGATTTCCTCTGTATGTATAATTATTTAAACCGAAACAATACTATTTAACTGTGAGTTGCAAGTGAAAATTCAAAATCTTTATTATTTCATGCTCTCAACAGAGCTTTTCAACATAAAATAACAATGCAGAAGGTAGAGGTAAAAATATATACATTTATAGTTCAGTAGACCTACTCATGGTATCTCAAGGCTTAGATTTAAAGCACATAAACTGTATCATGATGGTCTTGCTTTCATTCCGTTTTGCACTGCACATCTGTCATTCATTACAAGTGCTGCTACAAGCAGATGAAGAATCGACTAGAGAATACATCACTGAGGAACTTGGACTTCATCACCGTGTAAAAGGCAAACGTCTAATTGATATTTTCGGTGATCTTCTTCCCTCAACGATAGGCTGTGAACCATATTAAAAAATAATTGTACAGTGCTATTATGTCATCAACAAAGAAAAAGATTATTACGGGTAGTGAAGGCGCGTTCGATTGACCTGGTTGAGGAATAGTAATAAATGGAGTAAACTCTAGAAACCGTTTGTTTTGGCAGTAAGTGCTCCACAGTATCTAGAGACCTACTTGAAGCAGCATCATATCGTAAGAATCATGGATAACTTAACGGGCCAAAAATTACAGTAAAGAATCTTAATAACGAGGAATAAGATCGATCGAACGCAACCTAAAAGTCAGCAAGATTTTGCTAGACACTTGAATTTAAAGGTCCAGATTCCCGCAGTGCTTTGTCTACACCATATGATTGTTATTCATACTTAAACTATGTTGAAACTAGTTAAGATCTTACCATACGCTGAACTACGCTGGTGTACAAGATGGCGAATGGCCAGCCGCTGTACAATGACGTCATTATTATTATGGATCAATGAAACTCTGACTGTACGATGTACAGTCAGTCTACTATTAAATTATTGAGAAGTTACACAGACTTTCCAGCTTTTTTGTACAGGCTTCCAAATCATCTCACCAAATTTGGGACGAGATTGGTGTCCAGGGAAACACGTTGGAAAGCCAAGGACTGGGAACTAGCCAGAATTTCAAATCAGTGAAAAACATCAGTCATCTCTATCATCTATCACAGTCTTGTTGAGTAATTTAAGCGGAGTCGATCTCTTATATATCCTTCGTATACACGTATCTTGTTTTTTTCATAGTGTTTTATTATTCTCATTCAATACTTTTAGTCCTCTATTTCTCCAGGGCCGGCGAAGTTCCGTTTTGATCATCTACAGTTTCCGGCATGGCGTTCACTCACATCAACGCACTAACACATTGTGACTTCAGAGTACAGGTAAGTGGGTTTGTAGAACATTTATTAAACAAAACAGAACTTTGAAAGTGAACAATTCATTTACCAGAGTTGTTTTTACACCCAACTTTACTCATTGTAGAGGCTAATCTTCGACTTACCGTATTCATTGAAAGGCAAAATTTGAGCGCTACTTTGTTTTCTTAGAAGTTTTCTAAGATATTCCTTGTTTTACTAACTTTTGATTAAGCTTAATTTGCTTACACTACCAAAATATTCCTTGCATTGCGTTTCGTGGAGTTTGTATTGAATCCGTCATTTCTTTGAAAGTCGAGTAGTGCTTGCAATGGAAAAAATTACACGTAAAGCAAAGCGTACACTCTTGTTCTGCGAAATGTTGTCCAGCTAGGAGACAGACCGCGAAAAACGACAACAGCAACTGAAGCTTTTAACAGGGAGTTAATATACTTTAATAGTACAAAAGCCACTTTTCTTTATGTGGCTATATCAGAGAACAGTGTAAAATAAATTACAGTTAATTCTATTTAATCAGGGTACGAGACAGAACATGACTTGCTCCAGGATTCGCGAGTTGAAACGCTGTTTTCGAAGAAATGCGTTAAGTGATATCAAAGTCGATTTGAAACTCTTATTTTTTAACAGACTACTTTTATCAACATGAAAGGCTGCAATAAAGTCAAAAAGACCAATATTTATATTTCGTTAGGTTCTTTCAAAAAAAAATAATAATAATTAAGAAACCCTTAAAAAAGAAAACTCAACGCATTTCTCCGCCGTTTGTGGACCTGGGCAGAACTCTATCTTGTATTTCTGTTTTCGCGTTCGTTTGACGGTATGCTGGAATAAGAATAGATGGAGTAAACTATAGAAATCACTTGTTCAGACCTTTGTTATCTCGTTAGATCTGGAAGTCCGGTTGAAATACATTACTGAGATACTTTTATACTTTAGCCTCTACATTCTAGTGTTTAAAGAATCCCGGGAAAAGAGATTTCTAAGACATTCTCGGTCTCTTAAGCTTTCCAGAATACAGCCAATCGAACGCACCCTCAATAATCATCTGGGTAATTATGCTAGAACAATTATTTACCTAAATAGCTATAACCAGTTTTTCTAAATACAAAAAATAGGAGACTTTTCCACTGCGCTGCGAATAGGTGAGGATTATATTCGGATCCTTGACTATCGCATAAACGTTGTCAAACTTGCACTCCGCCGCGTAGTTAACCTGCGATCAGGCGGCGTTCTTTATTTGGAAAAGGGGGAAAAAAATCTTTTCCCCTCCTCTCCCAAACAAAAAGGGAAGAAGGACCGCCTGATCGCAGGTTACCGCGTAGTCTACTCTCAAAGTTACTAAGCAAGTCCTTATTCGAATTGTTTTACAGATAATATTCGCTGACCGCCCACTTAGTTGTATTGGCCGTCGCGTAAATATTATCGTGTAAAATAGTTAATGCAGGTATTTGCAGAACTTCACAGGGTGCCAACGTTTATTTCAGTTTTCCGTGTTATTCAGTCAGGCCTCCGATAAATGGAGTTCGTCTGAATTTACCTTTTCATTTTTTTTTTCTCACGCAGATTTACCCAGATGGGCAGTCACTTTCGGAATCGTGCGAACTAAATACTTTGCAATCAATGCTAGATCCGGGCGAAGCTTCGAAAAATCAACTTAACATCAACACGTATAAGAACGAAGTTTCGAAATCATTTCTTGGAGAGGGGGACCGGTTGACGGTGGTTGTGTTCGACAAATCTAACGGTACTCCATGTGCTATCGCCATGTTCAAGAAGAACACCTATGACCCTTCTTTAATGGAACCTCTACCCTTATTACAAATTCACAGGGACATCATGCAGACAACCCGTAAAACTATTTGGGAATTAAGTTATTGTATTCGAAGCGTCGATAAGAAAGGAAAATGTCTAGGAGACATCTGCATCGCAACAGGTTTAGAAGCGCTGCATAATCTAAATTTAAACGCGCGACGCCAATCTACCGTGAACGTATGGCTTCAATTAGCAGGCTGTTTTAAGAATAAATCGGCTCTAGGTCTTTATTTGTCGTACGGATTTGAAGTCGTCGCAATGTACCTTGGCTCCGTTTTAATGATCCTTAAAGGTTTAGATAATGTTTCGATCGATCGAGCAGTTCGCCTCGTAACACAGAAAACCGAAGCCACCTATTTACTACCAGTGTTAAAAGGAAGAGCCGATTTGCGCGTAAGTTCACCTGCCCACCAAACTCCAACTGTCCCCGAGGAAGAATCTGACGTCGCAGCCTCACAAAGCAGTACCATTACACAGGCCAGTGGTTCAACAGATGCTGGTGGGGAAATGTCTCAGGTAAAAAGACGCATCATAAATTCGTTACAACTTTCCCGTGGAAACAGCCTAAAGGTTCCCGTTTACAGTTAGGTGCCAGGATTAGGCCCTTTAAAATTTCTTTTCTGTCATATTCATGATAACTGTAGAACCTTTTTCAGCGGCGCCAGCCTCAATTTTCATCACAAAACGTATTGTTTCACAACACACAGATAAAACACCCATTTTATCTTACATTGTACTCACTATCTTTCCTCTACAGCTAATTTTGGAAATCAGCGCAGACAACTAACTAATCTGTAGGTTGCGGAGCCCGCAATACACGATTTCCAATAACAATAATATTCAATTCAGGTTCCTTGCGATGGTGTGTTTGTCATTATTCTCTTCAAAACAATGTATAATAAAACAATCATTTCATTTGGTTTTTCTGATATCCTAATTAAATAATCGAATAATTGTTTAATATAGGAAAGTCCTTATCATCGTCATATGTCTTAAAGTTGTTTCTCTCTGCCACCTTTCCAGGAAATGGAATCTCCAGCGGAAGACGATGACGACAGCGATGAGGAAGCTACACCTACACAGGACCGTGGGAGTGAAGGGGCAGGTACCCACGCCGCAGACGAAGAAACTCTACCAAAATCCATTCGGTTCGCTACAGGATGTCGGACAAGCGCAGATTTCGCATTATATGTTTCTAATCTAAAATTTCGTACTTTCATAGAGTCCGCTCGATGCGAGAATTCATTATCAGTTAGGCCTTCAATTTCAGATTCCACGGAAGCCGCTATGATTGAAAATATTTCTTCGATGATAATGCATCTAAGCGATCTGGAGACCTATCATGTCTTCTTACAAAATCTACAAATTGCGAAGCAAATCGATGTTTTAGGACGCTCACGAAACATGCATTGTCTGAGTGTGGCTTTTGATCTTGCTAACAATCGCGGAATCCACCTAAGCTACAACTACCTCAGAGAACTACTGACACTCTCATGGGCTGTTTACCGCTTTCCAGTTTTAAAACAAGTCGATCTAACCTGGAGGCATGCCTTGCGCGTAATTCCCGAAGTCGCCTCGTTTTTGGACAACAAAATCATCAACGACGATTACCTTCTCCCTTCGAATGTCCGCACAGCGCAAGATAGCCGTTACGAATCTGCTTATCTGCGATTATGTCTGCAATATCCTCCTGATGAAAGTTTAGGGGACGGGGACGGGCTACCGAGTTTAAAAATAACTCAACTTCACGGTTTTTTTGTTCAAGATGAACCATGCCGAGACGAATCCATGAAGAAGGTCGTGGGCAATCAATATCCCGAGGAACTTCGTATTTTTCATGGTGCTCCGACAACCTTAGTAGAGAAAAGAAGTCGGCTTTTAGGATACGACACGCAAGAAGCACCGCGCGAGCCGCGACGAAGTGACTGCGATGTAGACCAGAGGTATTGGCGAGAGGGGCGTGATTTTTTAGAAACGCAACTCCGTGAAATAAGAGGTCCAATTCCCATCGATAACGCACATATTCTCGCTGACTGCTACGGACTCGACTTGTATGACCGATTATTAATAGATATTCGATCGGTTTTCGACAGCCAAAACCCTCCTTCAAATATTCAGCCGTCTCTGGGAAGGTTCGAGATAGCATCTCGTGCACTCGCAACAGGCTACGCTTTTCCAACTCCTCGCTACTTTTACAATGAGGAGTTAAATGCAGCTTTTCAAACAGCAATCAGAGATAGACGCGGGGCGTTTGGCGAGGAGACTCCGTTTGTAAATCCTCTTATATGCAGAAAAGCGCGATACGATCTAGAGAAGAGAAAACAGCGACAAAGAAGGCATGCCTATACGGAGTAAGCGGGCACATTTGGTACATGCAGCTAACTTTCTCTTAACGGACACCTCTCTAAGACGGACAAATTAGAGAGATTAAGAGTCACGTTTAGGGTAGACGGCAAACGTGAATTTTCGCCACATGACCAAGTTTTCCCCTTACTTGACTTTGACTGTTCTTTTCCTATACAATAAGCAGTTTGCGGTTATTTTCATTCAGAACTGCTTTATCCTTTTTTTATTTGCTTCTTTCCTATTTTGAGAATTCCCCTCAACTTGAGTCTGCCGCTTGCGGTGCGCCGTGAATGTGACTCCTAATCTCCCTATTACCTTAGTCTTTACCGCTTATTTTCAGTCAGTTAAAAGACAACAAACTTTTTATATGACAGTCAAAGGACACTTCGATTTCCAGTTTTAAAGTTTGGATTTGTCCGTCATACATAGTCGACTGTAGCTCAAATTGTAGAAAACAATCTTCATCGCGTTGGAGAATGCAAGAGCTAGAAGGAAAAACCCAGCATTTCGACAGGTATGCAGCAAATAAAGTCATTTTAATTGCTATCTATTTCAAGTAGGATATAAGCGTTTGATTTCAATTAATTATTTTCTTTTGTTCTCTCTTTTCGCAGGAAGAATCATTTTTTTCCGGAAAGCTTTTCCTCAAAATTCTTACTTCTCTTTACGAACCTCTCTTTGAATAATTTATACTTACGCATCGTTTCGGAAAATATTCTACATCTCAATTTCTTTGTTATCTTTTTCAATTTGCGGTCAACTTGTAAACGTCGCAAATATTTCGCAAGTGCGTTTATCACGTTCTGAGTAGCTGCCCCTGGGTTACCGAGGGTGAAAAAGCACCACATAACAATTCAAAAAATGGTTGTATATTTTTCGGTCGTTTTCCCCGCTAAACCTTTCAAAAAGAGAGTCATTTTACACCACGGTTTAATTCTCGTTTGGTTGAGTTTTAACGTTCATATTTTAACAGAAAATACTTAAAAAGAATAAAAAATTAGATAGTTTTAAGCATGGAAAATTAACGCGTTAGTTTTAGGACACCTTGCGTTTCTTACTTTAATTACTTACCCTACTTCTTTAGAGTTTTATCTTTATTCTCCTCGCGAGGTTTTGCGAGTGACGGACTGTTAGATTGAAAATAATTATTATCGTCAAACATAAGCACGACGCGAGTAATAAAAGCTATCTTCAGAGGTCTCCAGTACAATTTCTAAAAGGCTGAACAAGGGACATAAACTTGGAAATGATGAAGCGAAGCCGGTCGGGAAAACAAAGACTAGTATAACGATAACAAAAGGACTGTGAGTCACACAGAGAGCTGGTAATGGCCTGTTGCGCATGTTTCATGTACCCCATTATTGATTAAGGAGGCAGTAATCGCTGGTAAAACAAATGAAATACAGCAACTTATCTTAAACAAGTTTTTATTCTTCGTTTTCCAATATACACTTTTAATTCCCATAAACATTACTCTGTGTTTGTAGACAACAGATAATTTTACATACTTTTTATGTAAATGTACAAAATGTTTTAAAGTTGCATAAAACGGGTCCTTAAAATTCCACAGGTGACAAGACTCATCTTGGAGACTACATACATTTTTGCATTTCTTTCAGTGATTTTTTTCCCCTTGTAAGGGTATATATTTGTAATCTTATTTTTCGTAGAAATAATTTAGGTCCAACGATCGCCGGGACGATGAAAGGCCACCATTGTGATGACGAAAGGACTCTGAGTGTAACAAATCACAGAGCTGTTTTCAAATGAGAAAAAGAAGAACTATGGAGAAGACACAGGGACGTGAAAATAACTGTTCAGGCCGAGCAAGAAGACCTATTCAAGAGAGCGGTTTATAGAGAGATAAGGCCAATGCGCTCAAAAAACCGAAGCAAAGTAATTGTAAGTGACATTTAATGATTAAACAGCAGCTAGAAACCAGTTGTTGAGAAATTAATTCCCTAGGAAATGATACTAGATTAACGAGACAATTACGTTCACTTGAAAAATATACAGATTTTTGAGCGTTTTTTATTCCTACAATTTCTTTTTCTTTTTGTAATATACATGTCTAATTTTTATAAGAATTATTCCGTATTTGTAAACAACACAACCTCATTTTTCTTAAGTATAACTTCTATTTATGTGCAATTACTTTTTTTACTATGACATATTGAATTTAAAGCTAACATTCAAGGGGTTAATTATAGTGCGACAATCCTTTTATACTCGTTGCAAATTGCATACGTTCTTACACTGAGGTAAACCCTTTGTTTTGACAGGTTCATGGTGACTCCCTTGAAGGAATCAAGTGCTTTTATAATAGAAATTAAAATTGGAGCGGCACCTATTGGGGAAATTTACATAGACGGTACTAAAGAAATGTTGACGACCGTCATGATTAAAAGGACCAACTTGACTGAAGGTGGATTTAAGCAAATGTTAAGGAACTGTTTATTACTGAGGTCTAGAGTTGATCCTAAACTCCTAGCCGAGCTTCATGGCAACACTGACAAATCCTATGTTCTGTCTAAAATTAAACAAGGACTACCGTAGGCTGACTGAACTGGGTCTCTGCCACTTGTTCTTACACCGAGGTAACCCTTTGTTTTGATAAGTTCGTGATGTCTCGTTTGGAGAATGCTTATCTTTATATTATACAGAAAAAAATGGGTGCAGGACCTATTGGAAAAAAGAGAAAAAACAATGCATAAGTATGTGTCTCGTGCGTAACAGAAATTACGTGAAACGTTTTCGTAATTAACAGAAATGAGATTTTACACTTACCAATAAGCGCTCAAGGCTTCCCTTCTGTGGTATTGACAACAATGACTATTTTTCGTAGAAATAATTAAGGTCCAACGATCGCCGGGACGACCAAAGGCCACCATTGTGATGAAGAAAGGACTCTGAGTGTAACAAATCACAGAGCTGTTTTCAAATGCGGAAAAGAAGAACTATGGAGAAGACACAGGGACGTGGAAACAACTGTTCAGGCCGAGCAAGAAGACCTATTCAAGCAGGCGGTTTATAGAGAGATAAGGCCAATGCGCTCAACAGTCCGAGGCAAAGTAATTGTAAGTGACATTTAATGGTTTAAACAGCAGCTAGAAACCAGTTGTTGAGAAATTAATTCCCTAGGAAATGATACTAGATTAACGAGACAACTACGTTCACTTGAAAAATATACAGATTTTTGAGCGTTTTTTATTCCTACGATTTCTTTTTCTTTTTCTAATATTATACATGTCTAACTTTCATAACAATTATTCCGTATTTGTAAACAACATAACCGCATTTTCTCGAAAGTATAACTTCTATTTATGTACAATCGTTTTTCTACTATGACATATTGAATTTAAAGCTAACATTCAAGTGAATAATTTAGTGCGACAATCCTTTTATATGTTTCGCAAATTACGTATGTTCTTACACTGAGATGAAGAAAATATCGAGATGACTCGATTGCAAGACTCTAAGGCTATATTTTTCAAAAAAAAAAAAAAATGGGTGCAGCACCTATCGGTGAAACATACATGAACTGTAGTGAAAAGGTGTACGTTGTGAGACAGGGGGACTTTTTCGGGCCTTTAATCCCCCAGGAGATCAAAGAACTAGTGATAGCGAAATACCGAGAGGACTTGTTCCTGAAATGGTATAACTATTAAATTAAATGGTAAAGTCATTAAATAGGAAAATGCTTCACTCTAGTTCAAAAAAACGTTATTGTTATATCTCCGTAAGTCTTTGCCAGTATCTAATTGAAAAACTCTCGCTTTAGCTGTTGCTTTGTTTTTTGTGTGTAAATTTACAAGTAATACAGCTTCCCTTTCTATTATGCAGTTTACAGTTTAAACAAGGACTAGACTGAGTGAACTGGGTCTATGCCACTTAATCTGTTCTTACACCGAGGTAAACCCTTTGTTTTGACGGGTTCTTGGTGAATGCTTCCCTTTATATTACACAGTCAAAAAATGCTTCAGGAACTATTGGAAAAAAGAGAAAAAACAATGCATAAGTATGTCTCTCGTGCGTAACAGAAATTACGTGAAACGTTTTCGTAATTAACAGAAATGAGATTTTACACTTACCAATAAGCTCTCAAGGCTTCCCTTCTGTGGTATTGACAACAATGACTATTTTTCGTAGAAATAATTAAGGTCCAACGATCGCCGGGACGACCAAAGGCCACCATTGTGATGAAGACAGGACTCTGAGTGTAACAAATCACAGAGCTGTTTTCAAATGCGAAAAAGGAGAACTATGGAGAAGACACAGGGACGTGGAAATAACTGTTCAAGCCGAGCAAGAAGACCTATTCAAGCAGGCGGTTTATAGAGAGATAAGGCCAATGCGCTCAACAGTCCGAGGCAAAGTAATTGTAAGTGACATTTAATGGTTTAAACAGCAGCTAGAAACCAGTTGTTGAGAAATTAATTCCCTAGGAAATGATACTAGATTAACGAGACAATTACGTTCACTTGAAAACTATACAGATTTTTGAGCGTTTTTCATTCCTACGATTTCTTTTTCTTTTTCTAATATTATACATGTCTAACTTTCATAACAATTATTCCGTATTTGTAAACAACATAACTTCTATTTATGTACAATCATTTTTCTACTATGACATATTGAATTTAAAGCTAACATTCAAGTGAATAATTTAGTGCAACAATCCTTTTATATGTTTCGCAAATTACGTATGTTCTTACACTGAGATGAAGAAAATATCGAGATGACTCGATTGCAGGACTCTAAGGCTATATTTTTCAAAAAAAAAAAAAATGGGTGCAGCACCTATCGGTGAGATGTACATGAACAGCAGTGAAAAGGTGTACATTGTGAGACAGAGGGACTTTTTCGGGCCCTTAATCCCCCAAGAGATCAAAGAACTTGTTCTAGCGAAATACCGAAAGGACATGTTCCTGAAATGGTATAACTATTAAATTAAATGGTAAAGTCATTAAATAGGAAAATGCTTCACTCTAGTTCAAAAAAACGTTATAGTTATATCTCCGTAAGTCTTTGCCAGTATCTAATTGAAAAACTCTCGCTTTAGCTGTTGCTTTGTTTTTTGTGTGTAAATTTACAAGTAATACAGCTTCCCTTTCTATTATACAGTTTACAGTTTAAACAAGGACTAGACTGAGTGAACTGGGTCTATGCCACTTAATCTGTTCTTACACCGAGGTAAACCCTTTGTTTTGACGGGTTCTTGGTGAATGCTTCCCTTTATATTACACAGTCAAAAAATGCTTCAGGAACTATTGGAAAAAAGAGAAAAAACAATGCATAAGTATGTGTCTCGTGCGTAACAGAAATTACGTGAAACGTTTTCGTAATTAACAGAAATGAGATTTTACACTTACCATTAAGCTCTTAAGGCTTCCCTTCTGTGGTATTGACAACAATGACTATTTTTCGTAGAAATAATTGAGGTCCAACGATCGCCGGGACGACCAAAGGCCACCATTGTGATGATGAAAGGACTCAGAGCTGTTTTCAAATGCGGAAAAGAAGAACTATGGAAAAGGCACAGGGACGTGGAAATAACTGTTCAGGCCGAGCAAGAAGACCTATTCAAGCAGGCGGTTTATAGAGAGATAAGGCCAATGCGCTCAACAGTCCGAGGTAAAGTAATTGTAAGTGACATTTAATGGTTTAAACAGCAGCTAGAAACCAGTTGTTGAGAAATTAATTCCCTAGGAAATGATACTAGATTAACGAGACAATTACGTTCACTTGAAAAATATATAGATTTTTGAGCGTTTTTTATTCCTACAATTTCTTTTTCTTTTTGTATTATACATGTCTAATTTTTATAAGAATTATTCCGTATTTGTAAACAACACAACCTCATTTTTCTTAAGTATAACTTCTATTTATGTACAATTATTTTTGTTTCTGACAGGCTCAAGATGACTCCCTTAAAGGAATCAAGCGCTTCGATCATAGAAATAAAGATTGGAGCTGCACCTATGGGGGAAATTTACATAGACGGTACTAAAGAAATGTTGACGTCCGTCATGATAAAAAAGGACCTTTTTTGGGCCTCTGGTACTACAGGAAATAAAGGAGCTCGTCATTGCTAAATACCAAAAGACACTGTCCTAAAATGGTATAACTATTAAAGGAAATGGGAAAGAAAAATATGCAGATTTTTTAGCGTTTTTTATTCCTACAATTTCTTTTTCTTTTTCTAATATACATGTCTAATTTTCATGACAATTATTCCGTATTTGTAAACAACATAACCTCATTTTTCGAAAGTATAACTTCTATTTATGTACAATCATTTTTCTACTATGACATACTGAATTTAAAGCTAACATTCAAGTGAATAGTTTAGTGCAACAATCCTTTTATATTTTTCGCAAATTACACATGTTCTTACACTGAGATGAAGAAAATATCGAGATGACTCGATTGCAGGACTCTAAGGCTATATTTTTCAAAAAAAAAAAATGGGTGCAGCACCGATTGGGGAAATGTATATGAACAGTACCGAACAGGTATATGTTGTCAGACAGAGGGACTTTCGGGCCGTTGATACCTCAGGAGATTGAGGAGCTTGTCATGGCGAAATACCGAAAGGACATGTTCCTGAAATGGTATAACTATTAATTAAATGGTAAAGTCATTAAATAGGAAAATGCTTCCCTCTAGTTCAAAAAACGTCATCGTTATATCTCCATAAGTCATTGCCAGTATCTAATTGAAAAACTCTCGCTTTAGCTGTTGCTTTGGAAAATGCTTCAGTCTGTGACGCATTTCAATTCTTTGTTTCATGTGAATCATGTAATTTTAAAAGCATTAAACAAGAAAACGTGAAAACAAAGTTAAAAAAAGTTATAGTTATTTCCCCATAATAATGTCAAGTCTCCCTTTAGCTGTTGCTTTGTTTTTTGTGTGTACATTCACAAGTAATACAACTTCCCTTTTTATTATACAGTCTACAGTTTAAACAAGGACTAGACTGAGTGAACTGGGTCTATGCCACTTAATCTGTTCTTACACCGACATGACGGGCTTTGCTCACCAAAAAAAATTATGCAAATTAGGCTAAGGGTAGATTGAATCTACCCATGGCTTATGATTAACTGAAACGGGAGATCACAATTCGCGCCTTCATACGACTGAGGTGTTACTTTGGAATCCTCGGTAATTACTTTTTTCGCACTTGCCGACATCCAAAAACAACCGGCGTGGGAATCACGAGACGTGTAAATAAGACATTTTTTGACATAAGAAAAAGGTTTTCCAGATACGGACGCGTATTTGTTGGCTTTACTCGCGTGGAGACACACGTCAACTGTTACTTCTCACGCGAAATAGTATTCAAGGCATGGCTCTACTGTAAAAAAACCCCGCTCCTTATTGATCGCACAACCATAATTATGAAAGGCGGTAGCAAGAAAAATAACTATCACTCGAATGGGATAATCGAAGATCAAGAACCAAACCTTAACGAGAGCGGGGTTTATATCTGTTACTAAAGAGAAAATGGAAATGAAACATAAACCCTTTGCGACTCAGAAAATATTACGAGAAGCTAAAGTTTACCACCCGAGAAACATTTTAATGACGGCCTATAATCTATTCTTACGGGAGGAATGAGATTATTTGCAATTATGTCGATCGAACAGTATACTATCTTCTGTCTATTACTGTGTAGTCGGCAGGAACATTACACAAAACGGCGTCAGCAACGAGGTTCGATGTTATAAATTAAGTACATTTACTTACCTGTGATAAATTAATGTTTACTCAATGAGAATGATTTAATCCCAGAGAAACTACGATTCCCGAAACAGGACCATTTGGAATTCTTGGACATCAGTAACTACAACCGACTTATAACAGCTTCATTCTAATAGCGACTTGATTCTGAAATAATAAACCGCGAGATCTAACGCAAAGCTCATAGGGCACGGCGAAGGGGAGGGAACCAGAGGGTTTGAAGTATATCTGGCGGCCCAATCTCTTCTCCGGCACTAGCCACGGGATGTTAACCCTAAGATTCTATTTTGCTAAAGTAATGCTTTGATTTTTTAACGTACGATAATTGACTCGGTTGTGTTTTACAAACACAATTTTTTGCAACCCAAGCTTCTTAATTAAGCCAGAGAACGGAAATTTTTGTCGTCGATTTTCATTGACAAAATCATTTGTAGGATCTAATAGACATGTGAGTGTTATAACTTTTCATTTGACGTTTTACAGTACGGATGGCTCTGTAACAAGCGGCAAGATAATTTCATTTTTACATACATATATTAGCATCGTTTGAAATTAACGAATAATACTAATAATAAAAACATTTTGATTGTGTTATCATGATTTTGGTTAAAACAATTTTGTCACACTGTGTCGCTGAAAGTTTATCTCAGTACACAAGCAATAATTGTAACTAAAGTAAATTCTATGTGAATTTCTGAAAGAAAACTAAAGCCAATCAGTGTACACTCCATCGCCTGCTGCAAATTATAGCCCTGTGTCAAAGAAAAATAATTTTAAATCACTCAATAATGATGTTGATAATAATAGCAATAACAATAATAATAATAATCCGTCATCAGGTAACAATAGCCCATAAATGAACTGACCACCCAAGAGAAACAGAACTAGTTAGTACAAAATAAAAATGATGAAAATTAGGTCCTGTCATCAGATAACAACAGTCCACAAATGAACTGACTACCCAAGAGAAACAGAACCAGTTAGTACAAAATGAAAATGATGAAAATTAGGTCCTGTCATCAGATAACAACAGTCCACAAATGAACTGACTACCCAAGAGAAACAGAACCAGTTAATACAAAATGAAAATGATAAAAATTAGGTCCTGTCATCAGATAACAACAGTCCACAAATGAACTGACTACCCAAGAGAAACAGAACCAGTTAATACAAAATGAAAATGATAAAAATTAGGTCCTGTCATCAGATAACAACAGTCCACAAATGAACTGACTACCCAAGAGAAACAGAAACAGTTAATACAAAATGGAAATGATAAAAATTAGGTCCTGTCATCAGATAACAACAGTCCACAAATGAACTGACTACCCAAGAGAAACAGAACCAGTTAGTACAAAATGAAAATGATGAAAATTAGGTCCTGTTATCAGATAACAAAAGCCCATAAATAAACTGACTACCCAAGAGAAACAGAATAATAAATGAAGCTAAATGTTTTCTTTAAATTTAAGTGACCAGAAAATAGAAATACCTCACTGTATTGGGAATAATTTGACTAAAAACAAACTTACCTCAAGTCTAATATCACTAATATGTAACTTAAGTCCGTTTTAGTCTGACCTCTACCATAAAGAAAAACAAAATTCACAAGGCCATCCGGGGGATTGCTTTTCTGGCGAAGAAGACCAGTGATCAAACGGACGTGGAAGCGACGTACACAGTAGCTGGCATCATGTTGAATTCCACTACGGCATAGGCCGATTTGGCGGGTTCAAGTTCGCGCGTTGCCACGTCCACGTCAGGAAATCTCCTAAAATATTTCTTTTTTGGAGAAACCCGTCGGACGGACTCCACATATTTCTTTTTTGAGTGCATGCCAATGCTTTTGGGGGTTGTAACCCTCGACAGACTCGAAATGGGAAACAAGACTCATACCGTCGACGGTCGCCTTCACTTCAAATTGTTTCGAAATCAAAACCACAGCGCTTTTGAACTTTGAAAGTCTAAGGTAGAATATTAATTAATTAGTAAGAATTTAACTCGTTTACATCGCATGATCGCTGCCTGACCCTCAAATACAAAAAAAATCGTACATGTACGCTACCGTCCATTCATTTGAGCGGCACTGGAAACGAGTTTTTGCGGCGCTTTGTCATGTCATGTCTTTTCACATGAAAATTTTATCAAAGTGACAAAGGAAATATAAAATGCTTTAACGTAATGTCTTTTAAGCCTGGCGTGCCCCGTCCAAATCACCGGCAGTCCGATCTGGATTTGTTTATCGGTTTTACAGACCAACAATAAGTCTAAATTCATGTAAATTACTTTCCACGGGTAGATGAAGCGAGCTTTTATTTTTAAGAAGATACATTTCGAATAATCAAAATCTTTTTCATTTTAAACAGAAAGGTCGCGCCGCAAAAAAATCGTTGCGTGGGATGCTGGCTCCTCGCCTTGCCTCGCGCTCAAACGACGCGTCTCTCGCGGATACTTGGCATCTGGTTTACTTATTATGTCCCGGTCTTAATTAATTTTATGATACCAAGCAAACACCTTTCTATCGCGTACCAGGGCATCAATTTACGGCGCCTGCTGAGATTTTTTTTCTTGAGCAAAGCTCCTCATGTAAACCCTTTGTTTTGACAGGTTCGTGATGACTCATTTGGTGAATGCTTCCCTTTACATTACACAGTCAAAAAATGCTTTAGGAACTATTGGAAAAAAGAGAAAAAACAATGCATAAGTATGTGTCTCGTGCGTAACAGAAATTACGTGAAACGTTTTTCGTAATTAACAGAAATGAGATTTTACACTTACCATTAAGTTCTCAAGGCTTCCCTTCTGTGGTATTGACAACAATGACGTCGCCGAGACAACAAAAACGTGATATTTTCTTCAATAAAAGCTGGGTAATATGTCTTAATAATAGTCTATTACTGTATTTATGTGAATGGTAATCAGGGACCCGTAAGGTTTGATTTCTAGTGTCGCGTAATTTTGGCGTGTGCACGTGCGTAAAATTTACGTTCGCAAATAACACAGAGGCAATGCGTGAAAGGTCGCTCGTAGGCGTAAACGTTGAACCTCGCTAAACTTCTCCTTTACGCTCGGCACCTTTGCCTCTGTTTTATTTACGTGCGTTAACGTGCGTAGCCAGAAACGCGTCATGGCTTTTCGATTACTCAAAAGAAGATACCAAATATAGCCAAATGATTATACTAAATTATTTCTTAACAAGTTTTATCAAAAGAAACTACTACGAAATGTTTTAAAAGGTTGAGTCGTTTATTGGTTTAATTTTAGAGGGATTAAATACAAACATTTTAACCGGAAGTTTACCTCATACGTCTACTTTAAATTAGGGAAAATTATACCGTCGAAACACTATCAACATCAACTGAATATTAAAGAGGATGCATGGGGAAACGACCAAATAATTTACAACCGTACATTATCTGCTGCTTGAATGGGAAAGGATACAGAGGCTTTCCTTCTACCCGCCAGCCAGTATTTGAAGGCTAAAGAGGATTTTCTGTTTGTCCTATACTGAAGACAACCGTTTGTTGAACGTCTTTCGATCATTATTTTGATTACTCTGAACGGAGACCGACTTGATTAAGATAGCTTAGAATAAAAGGTCTTTAAATGAATATTCCCATAATCGCTTATGTACATTTGCCATAACTCTGTTAGTAATTAGCAAATGTTTTACCGCGCGACATTAGGACGCAAAAGAAAGAAAGACCTCGAAATCACAAGCATACAAATAATCACAGCCGATTCCTCAAGTGACTGCCTATAAAAATCCTACTTCATTTAAGGTTTGTAAACCCAATATGAATCATAACGCCTTAAAACGTAAAGGTAAGAAAACTAATTGGCTTATTTCAGGCTGTTAGTCTGTGTTTTTCCACTGTTTCTGGCTATAAGGGTCAAATTTGCCTGCTAAATGAATTTTTTGATACCAAGGGAACACAAAAACTAACCCAGCTCAACAAAAGAAACTGCGACATATATTATAAGGACTCATGTATGAATCAATGAACCAGTGTCAAAGAAGAAAGTCTAGCTATATAATTATTAAAGTCTAGCGAAATTGTATGCACCAATAAATGCGTGATAAGAATACCGCATTAAAATTAGCCAAGCTGACTCAGAGGACAGTCCCTTGAACAATCATGGTGTCCATTCGTTACCTGGACGGAGGGGCGGAGACACAGGCAGGTGACTTCAGCATGCTAATGGCACGTTGCCCCGGACAGAGACTGGGCCGGGCCACTGCTCCCCCCTGCTGGCACTTAGAGCTGCCTATATAGGAAAGTCAAACAAGAGAACATGCAATGATCAGAACAATTATGACACCTGACTTTAACAGCTGAATTATGAAGGATTTTAGCCCAACAAATACAATGATAACTGTCTTCTTTACTCTTGGCGGTAGATCAAACTTAATTTTCGTTACTAACGATGTGCTACAGAATCCTTGGTCAAAAAAATAGGCTAAAACGTGACAAATTGTTCTTTAAATGCCTCCTCGATGCTACCTGGACTTGGGTGAGCTCAGACTATAATAGATTGAAATAAAATCATTAAGCTTCCTTTCACAAAAAAGAATCCTTTTAAACTAAGGGCTTTTAGGCTGCAGTCAGCTGATGGTCACAAATCACTCTCCTTCCCTGGAAACTGGGATCCCACAGAGACTGGCTGTCCACTCGGTCAGCAGAAATTTCTTTCTGATAGCAAGAGTCTCAGTCAATCAGGTTTTGGAATTTCCTTTGCCCTCTTAAAAGTGTGTAGCCCATAATAATCCACGACACTGAGTTTAAGAGCTGAACACAGAGTTGAATGAAATATCACCATCATAGGAAAAAAATACAGGAGTGTGACATAATTACCTGCAAGGTTAATGGACCAGTTAATTGGCCACTGGTCGCGGCTGACATCATACGCCAAGTTCGGAGCGCACATCGCACGTTGGGTTGGAGGGCTTCTGGAGCGGGCTTAAGTGCACCCCCCTGAGTTAGCTGAACGGATTGACTTCTTGAGGCTGACTGACAACTAATATAAACAAACAGAGAAATCGAGTGTCTTGTCTGTCAGCTACATACTGCAGGGTGCAGCTTGTCAATTTTTGACATCCAGCTGAGTTAGCTGTTATCAATATTATTAAATGGGTGCCCCCAGCGAGCTCAGAGGGCCACTAGACAATGAATCAATGACCCTGTAAACTGACTCTGTTATAAAATACAGTAGAATGGATCAAAGGCTCTTAAGAGCTCTTTTCCACTACGATTAGACTGTAGAAGACTCCAAGAACGAAAAACTGCCAAAGATTTCAAGAGATATAAATTATATGGCAACTCAGACTACAATAGATTGAAATGAAATCATTAAGCTTCCTTTCACAAAAAAGAATCCTTTTAAACTAAGGGCTTTTAGGCTGCAGTCAGCTGATGGTCACAAATCACTCTCCTTCCCTGGAAACTGGGATCCCACAGAGACTGGCTGTCCACTCGGTCAGCAGAAATTTCTTTCTGATAGCAAGAGTCTCAGTCAATCAGGTTTTGGAATTTCCTTTGCCCTCTTAAAAGTGTGTAGCCCATAATAATCCACGACACTGAGTTTAAGAGCTGAACACAGAGTTGAATGAAATATCACCATCATAGGAAAAAAATACAGGAGTGTGACATAATTACCTGCAAGGTTAATGGACCAGTTAATTGGCCACTGGTCGCGGCTGACATCATACGCCAAGTTCGGAGCGCACATCGCACGTTGGGTTGGAGGGCTTCTGGAGCGGGCTTAAGTGCACCCCCCTGAGTTAGCTGAACGGATTGACTTCTTGAGGCTGACTGACAACTAATATAAACAAACAGAGAAATCGAGTGTCTTGTCTGTCAGCTACATACTGCAGGGTGCAGCTTGTCAATTTTTGACATCCAGCTGAGTTAGCTGTTATCAATATTATTAAATGGGTGCCCCCAGCGAGCTCAGAGGGCCACTAGACAATGAATCAATGACCCTGTAAACTGACTCTGTTATAAAATACAGTAGAATGGATCAAAGGCTCTTAAGAGCTCTTTTCCACTACGATTAGACTGTAGAAGACTCCAAGAACGAAAAACTGCCAAAGATTTCAAGAGATATAAATTATATGGCAACTCAGACTACAATAGATTGAAATGAAATCATTAAGCTTCCTTTCACAAAAAAGAATCCTTTTAAACTAAGGGCTTTTAGGCTGCAGTCAGCTGATGGTCACAAATCACTCTCCTTCCCTGGAAACTGGGATCCCACAGAGACTGGCTGTCCACTCGGTCAGCAGAAATTTCTTTCTGATAGCAAGAGTCTCAGTCAATCAGGTTTTGGAATTTCCTTTGCCCTCTTAAAAGTGTGTAGCCCATAATAATCCACGACACTGAGTTTAAGAGCTGAACACAGAGTTGAATGAAATATCACCATCATAGGAAAAAAATACAGGAGTGTGACATAATTACCTGCAAGGTTAATGGACCAGTTAATTGGCCACTGGTCGCGGCTGACATCATACGCCAAGTTCGGAGCGCACATCGCACGTTGGGTTGGAGGGCTTCTGGAGCGGGCTTAAGTGCACCCCCCTGAGTTAGCTGAACGGATTGACTTCTTGAGGCTGACTGACAACTAATATAAACAAACAGAGAAATCGAGTGTCTTGTCTGTCAGCTACATACTGCAGGGTGCAGCTTGTCAATTTTTGACATCCAGCTGAGTTAGCTGTTATCAATATTATTAAATGGGTGCCCCCAGCGAGCTCAGAGGGCCACTAGACAATGAATCAATGACCCTGTAAACTGACTCTGTTATAAAATACAGTAGAATGGATCAAAGGCTCTTAAGAGCTCTTTTCCACTACGATTAGACTGTAGAAGACTCCAAGAACGAAAAACTGCCAAAGATTTCAAGAGATATAAATTATATGGCAACTCAGACTACAATAGATTGAAATGAAATCATTAAGCTTCCTTTCACAAAAAAGAATCCTTTTAAACTAAGGGCTTTTAGGCTGCAGTCAGCTGATGGTCACAAATCACTCTCCTTCCCTGGAAACTGGGATCCCACAGAGACTGGCTGTCCACTCGGTCAGCAGAAATTTCTTTCTGATAGCAAGAGTCTCAGTCAATCAGGTTTTGGAATTTCCTTTGCCCTCTTAAAAGTGTGTAGCCCATAATAATCCACGACACTGAGTTTAAGAGCTGAACACAGAGTTGAATGAAATATCACCATCATAGGAAAAAAATACAGGAGTGTGACATAATTACCTGCAAGGTTAATGGACCAGTTAATTGGCCACTGGTCGCGGCTGACATCATACGCCAAGTTCGGAGCGCACATCGCACGTTGGGTTGGAGGGCTTCTGGAGCGGGCTTAAGTGCACCCCCCTGAGTTAGCTGAACGGATTGACTTCTTGAGGCTGACTGACAACTAATATAAACAAACAGAGAAATCGAGTGTCTTGTCTGTCAGCTACATACTGCAGGGTGCAGCTTGTCAATTTTTGACATCCAGCTGAGTTAGCTGTTATCAATATTATTAAATGGGTGCCCCCAGCGAGCTCAGAGGGCCACTAGACAATGAATCAATGACCCTGTAAACTGACTCTGTTATAAAATACAGTAGAATGGATCAAAGGCTCTTAAGAGCTCTTTTCCACTACGATTAGACTGTAGAAGACTCCAAGAACGAAAAACTGCCAAAGATTTCAAGAGATATAAATTATATGGCAACTCAGACTACAATAGATTGAAATGAAATCATTAAGCTTCCTTTCACAAAAAAGAATCCTTTTAAACTAAGGGCTTTTAGGCTGCAGTCAGCTGATGGTCACAAATCACTCTCCTTCCCTGGAAACTGGGATCCCACAGAGACTGGCTGTCCACTCGGTCAGCAGAAATTTCTTTCTGATAGCAAGAGTCTCAGTCAATCAGGTTTTGGAATTTCCTTTGCCCTCTTAAAAGTGTGTAGCCCATAATAATCCACGACACTGAGTTTAAGAGCTGAACACAGAGTTGAATGAAATATCACCATCATAGGAAAAAAATACAGGAGTGTGACATAATTACCTGCAAGGTTAATGGACCAGTTAATTGGCCACTGGTCGCGGCTGACATCATACGCCAAGTTCGGAGCGCACATCGCACGTTGGGTTGGAGGGCTTCTGGAGCGGGCTTAAGTGCACCCCCCTGAGTTAGCTGAACGGATTGACTTCTTGAGGCTGACTGACAACTAATATAAACAAACAGAGAAATCGAGTGTCTTGTCTGTCAGCTACATACTGCAGGGTGCAGCTTGTCAATTTTTGACATCCAGCTGAGTTAGCTGTTATCAATATTATTAAATGGGTGCCCCCAGCGAGCTCAGAGGGCCACTAGACAATGAATCAATGACCCTGTAAACTGACTCTGTTATAAAATACAGTAGAATGGATCAAAGGCTCTTAAGAGCTCTTTTCCACTACGATTAGACTGTAGAAGACTCCAAGAACGAAAAACTGCCAAAGATTTCAAGAGATATAAATTATATGGCAACTCAGACTACAATAGATTGAAATGAAATCATTAAGCTTCCTTTCACAAAAAAGAATCCTTTTAAACTAAGGGCTTTTAGGCTGCAGTCAGCTGATGGTCACAAATCACTCTCCTTCCCTGGAAACTGGGATCCCACAGAGACTGGCTGTCCACTCGGTCAGCAGAAATTTCTTTCTGATAGCAAGAGTCTCAGTCAATCAGGTTTTGGAATTTCCTTTGCCCTCTTAAAAGTGTGTAGCCCATAATAATCCACGACACTGAGTTTAAGAGCTGAACACAGAGTTGAATGAAATATCACCATCATAGGAAAAAAATACAGGAGTGTGACATAATTACCTGCAAGGTTAATGGACCAGTTAATTGGCCACTGGTCGCGGCTGACATCATACGCCAAGTTCGGAGCGCACATCGCACGTTGGGTTGGAGGGCTTCTGGAGCGGGCTTAAGTGCACCCCCCTGAGTTAGCTGAACGGATTGACTTCTTGAGGCTGACTGACAACTAATATAAACAAACAGAGAAATCGAGTGTCTTGTCTGTCAGCTACATACTGCAGGGTGCAGCTTGTCAATTTTTGACATCCAGCTGAGTTAGCTGTTATCAATATTATTAAATGGGTGCCCCCAGCGAGCTCAGAGGGCCACTAGACAATGAATCAATGACCCTGTAAACTGACTCTGTTATAAAATACAGTAGAATGGATCAAAGGCTCTTAAGAGCTCTTTTCCACTACGATTAGACTGTAGAAGACTCCAAGAACGAAAAACTGCCAAAGATTTCAAGAGATATAAATTATATGGCAACTCAGACTACAATAGATTGAAATGAAATCATTAAGCTTCCTTTCACAAAAAAGAATCCTTTTAAACTAAGGGCTTTTAGGCTGCAGTCAGCTGATGGTCACAAATCACTCTCCTTCCCTGGAAACTGGGATCCCACAGAGACTGGCTGTCCACTCGGTCAGCAGAAATTTCTTTCTGATAGCAAGAGTCTCAGTCAATCAGGTTTTGGAATTTCCTTTGCCCTCTTAAAAGTGTGTAGCCCATAATAATCCACGACACTGAGTTTAAGAGCTGAACACAGAGTTGAATGAAATATCACCATCATAGGAAAAAAATACAGGAGTGTGACATAATTACCTGCAAGGTTAATGGACCAGTTAATTGGCCACTGGTCGCGGCTGACATCATACGCCAAGTTCGGAGCGCACATCGCACGTTGGGTTGGAGGGCTTCTGGAGCGGGCTTAAGTGCACCCCCCTGAGTTAGCTGAACGGATTGACTTCTTGAGGCTGACTGACAACTAATATAAACAAACAGAGAAATCGAGTGTCTTGTCTGTCAGCTACATACTGCAGGGTGCAGCTTGTCAATTTTTGACATCCAGCTGAGTTAGCTGTTATCAATATTATTAAATGGGTGCCCCCAGCGAGCTCAGAGGGCCACTAGACAATGAATCAATGACCCTGTAAACTGACTCTGTTATAAAATACAGTAGAATGGATCAAAGGCTCTTAAGAGCTCTTTTCCACTACGATTAGACTGTAGAAGACTCCAAGAACGAAAAACTGCCAAAGATTTCAAGAGATATAAATTATATGGCAACTCAGACTACAATAGATTGAAATGAAATCATTAAGCTTCCTTTCACAAAAAAGAATCCTTTTAAACTAAGGGCTTTTAGGCTGCAGTCAGCTGATGGTCACAAATCACTCTCCTTCCCTGGAAACTGGGATCCCACAGAGACTGGCTGTCCACTCGGTCAGCAGAAATTTCTTTCTGATAGCAAGAGTCTCAGTCAATCAGGTTTTGGAATTTCCTTTGCCCTCTTAAAAGTGTGTAGCCCATAATAATCCACGACACTGAGTTTAAGAGCTGAACACAGAGTTGAATGAAATATCACCATCATAGGAAAAAAATACAGGAGTGTGACATAATTACCTGCAAGGTTAATGGACCAGTTAATTGGCCACTGGTCGCGGCTGACATCATACGCCAAGTTCGGAGCGCACATCGCACGTTGGGTTGGAGGGCTTCTGGAGCGGGCTTAAGTGCACCCCCCTGAGTTAGCTGAACGGATTGACTTCTTGAGGCTGACTGACAACTAATATAAACAAACAGAGAAATCGAGTGTCTTGTCTGTCAGCTACATACTGCAGGGTGCAGCTTGTCAATTTTTGACATCCAGCTGAGTTAGCTGTTATCAATATTATTAAATGGGTGCCCCCAGCGAGCTCAGAGGGCCACTAGACAATGAATCAATGACCCTGTAAACTGACTCTGTTATAAAATACAGTAGAATGGATCAAAGGCTCTTAAGAGCTCTTTTCCACTACGATTAGACTGTAGAAGACTCCAAGAACGAAAAACTGCCAAAGATTTCAAGAGATATAAATTATATGGCAACTCAGACTACAATAGATTGAAATGAAATCATTAAGCTTCCTTTCACAAAAAAGAATCCTTTTAAACTAAGGGCTTTTAGGCTGCAGTCAGCTGATGGTCACAAATCACTCTCCTTCCCTGGAAACTGGGATCCCACAGAGACTGGCTGTCCACTCGGTCAGCAGAAATTTCTTTCTGATAGCAAGAGTCTCAGTCAATCAGGTTTTGGAATTTCCTTTGCCCTCTTAAAAGTGTGTAGCCCATAATAATCCACGACACTGAGTTTAAGAGCTGAACACAGAGTTGAATGAAATATCACCATCATAGGAAAAAAATACAGGAGTGTGACATAATTACCTGCAAGGTTAATGGACCAGTTAATTGGCCACTGGTCGCGGCTGACATCATACGCCAAGTTCGGAGCGCACATCGCACGTTGGGTTGGAGGGCTTCTGGAGCGGGCTTAAGTGCACCCCCCTGAGTTAGCTGAACGGATTGACTTCTTGAGGCTGACTGACAACTAATATAAACAAACAGAGAAATCGAGTGTCTTGTCTGTCAGCTACATACTGCAGGGTGCAGCTTGTCAATTTTTGACATCCAGCTGAGTTAGCTGTTATCAATATTATTAAATGGGTGCCCCCAGCGAGCTCAGAGGGCCACTAGACAATGAATCAATGACCCTGTAAACTGACTCTGTTATAAAATACAGTAGAATGGATCAAAGGCTCTTAAGAGCTCTTTTCCACTACGATTAGACTGTAGAAGACTCCAAGAACGAAAAACTGCCAAAGATTTCAAGAGATATAAATTATATGGCAACTCAGACTACAATAGATTGAAATGAAATCATTAAGCTTCCTTTCACAAAAAAGAATCCTTTTAAACTAAGGGCTTTTAGGCTGCAGTCAGCTGATGGTCACAAATCACTCTCCTTCCCTGGAAACTGGGATCCCACAGAGACTGGCTGTCCACTCGGTCAGCAGAAATTTCTTTCTGATAGCAAGAGTCTCAGTCAATCAGGTTTTGGAATTTCCTTTGCCCTCTTAAAAGTGTGTAGCCCATAATAATCCACGACACTGAGTTTAAGAGCTGAACACAGAGTTGAATGAAATATCACCATCATAGGAAAAAAATACAGGAGTGTGACATAATTACCTGCAAGGTTAATGGACCAGTTAATTGGCCACTGGTCGCGGCTGACATCATACGCCAAGTTCGGAGCGCACATCGCACGTTGGGTTGGAGGGCTTCTGGAGCGGGCTTAAGTGCACCCCCCTGAGTTAGCTGAACGGATTGACTTCTTGAGGCTGACTGACAACTAATATAAACAAACAGAGAAATCGAGTGTCTTGTCTGTCAGCTACA
>OZ037994.1:47426416-47435836 GCA_964035705.1 Porites rus
TCTGTCAGCTACATACTGCAGGGTGCAGCTTGTCAATTTTTGACATCCAGCTGAGTTAGCTGTTATCAATATTATTAAATGGGTGCCCCCAGCGAGCTCAGAGGGCCACTAGACAATGAATCAATGACCCTGTAAACTGACTCTGTTATAAAATACAGTAGAATGGATCAAAGGCTCTTAAGAGCTCTTTTCCACTACGATTAGACTGTAGAAGACTCCAAGAACGAAAAACTGCCAAAGATTTCAAGAGATATAAATTATATGGCAACTCAGACTACAATAGATTGAAATGAAATCATTAAGCTTCCTTTCACAAAAAAGAATCCTTTTAAACTAAGGGCTTTTAGGCTGCAGTCAGCTGATGGTCACAAATCACTCTCCTTCCCTGGAAACTGGGATCCCACAGAGACTGGCTGTCCACTCGGTCAGCAGAAATTTCTTTCTGATAGCAAGAGTCTCAGTCAATCAGGTTTTGGAATTTCCTTTGCCCTCTTAAAAGTGTGTAGCCCATAATAATCCACGACACTGAGTTTAAGAGCTGAACACAGAGTTGAATGAAATATCACCATCATAGGAAAAAAATACAGGAGTGTGACATAATTACCTGCAAGGTTAATGGACCAGTTAATTGGCCACTGGTCGCGGCTGACATCATACGCCAGAATGCTTGATAATAATAGCGCATCATCCACAAGAGCCCTTAAACTCAGTGGACAGTCCCTTGAACAATCATGGTGTCCTTTCCTTACCTGGACGGAGGGGCAGAGACACAGGCAGGTGACTTCAGCATGCTCATGGCATGTTGGCCCAGACAGAGATTGGCCGTGGCCACTGCTCCCCCCTGCTGGCACTTAGAGCTGCCTGTATAGGGAAGTCAAAGAAGTGAACATGCAATGATCAGCACAATTATGACACCTGATTTTAACAGCTGAATTATGAAGGATTTTAGCCCAACAAATACAATGATAAGTGTCTTCTTTACTCCTAGCGGATAGATTGAACTTAATTTTCGTTACTAACCATGTGTTACAGAATCCTTGGTCAGAAAAAGGGGCTAAAACGTGACAAATTGTTCTTTAAATGCCTCCTCAAAGTGCTACCTGGACTTGGGTGAGTGTGCTTGTTTTTTTAAAATTCTCCCGCAATTTCAAATCCAGCTTTCACAGAGAATAGTTCACAGAATTCACAATCAACCCACACTTTACAACTCTTTTTCGAACCTTTAACAACTGGATGACACATCAAAACAAAGAAGCGATCGAATTGTGAGGCTGGAAATAATTTATAAACAACAGTGTCAGCTGTGGATATAACTAATATAATTCGCTGCTAATCAAATGTAGCTTACCGTTTCGCCATTACTACGTGAGTAACGTCATTTTAGGGCGTACTTGGGACGAATTCTGTTAAAGAGAATTCCTCTTAAACTGAGAGTTGATCGAAAAATCTCAATACCTCGTGTTCCTCCGAGTTTCACAACGGAGAATCACATGTCACGTGGTTGGGGAGGAGGGGTTTCTCCTTGGAATTCTCCTAGGGGTGTTCCGTGCGGTTCGTGCAATCCTGACCCGATATCAGACCAAAAATGTAATTTTCCACACCCGTTTTCAGATTAGACCTCTAAAATTCATACCCGTTTTCAGACCTGGCCTTTAGGCAGAAATTATGGTATCATTACTTAGATAAGGAAACAAAAATTCAAATCCGTTCCGAATTCGCATATTTCTCTTTCTATCTTACTCATTTGGAATTGAAAGGATAACCACGTTCATACAATCCGTAGGTCCCACGAATCCAGACTAAAATGCGCAAAGTGTATACCCGTTTTCAGACCGAAACGGCACAAAAACCCTATCCGATGGGTGTCAGATACCCATATGTCTCGTATAAGTGAGTACCCCCCGGGGTCACTGACCATTTTTAATTCGAAAAAGGGAAACAACGGTACTAAATTGTCCGTATTGGTACACAAAACTCAACACCAATGTGCTTGCTTATTTCATTTTAAAATAGATTCAAGACACCCTTAAAATAAAGCATTAAACATTAGACAAAAAGTTCAGCGACCTATTCACTTCCGGTTATCTTGAATCATCCAGGTCAACCGGAAGTATGGCCTTGAGCCTATACCGTGGTCTCTAGCCTTGTTTTTTTTTTTTTCTCAATGACCTAAAAACACTTTTAAGGAACTTCCCTTCCACAACTATTCACGGAAACTCCACGAACCACAAACTTTACTAAAATTCCCTTATAACACTGCACAAAGCAATTAAAACGAACGTATATGAACAGTGCGTTACTTATTAGGAAATCTTACAGTAACTAGTTGTTTTGTAATTCTACCCTCGGCCGATTTTGTTTGTGTTGAGGGGAAACGCCATGGGAAGGGTGGGTAGTCATTTTTTTGCTGTTGTTGTTTCAATTTCGATCTGTCCGGGGTAGCGTAGGTATTGGAATTTTCGGGGAAGTCCAATGAAATGATTTTCTGTCAATATTAGCTTATTGTTATTTTAAAATTCTTTTTTTTTTTCTTTTCTTAACAAAGAACTTCCTAACAAAGTCGCCCTCGCAACGCATAACAATAACTGCTATAACTAAGCTGCCTCATTAGGGTTAGTGGACGTTTTACGAAAGGCAAACAGGTGACCATTGAGCATGCTAAGCCGGTTTCATGAATACACTCTTTATTATCAAGTATGCCTATTTCAACTTGAACCCGGCCTTGATTAAATTGCTAATTGCCTTGCCTCTTCAACACTAATCAGTTAATTCAATGTCCTCTAAAATTATCGCCTGTTGTAGCAAGATGAACCCAGCGATAAGGAGCGTGCCAACACGCTAGCAAAACAGCTGGTTGTCCTTTTGCAATATTAAGACCAGTGGTACAATTATATTTTAATCTGCGTTAAACATGATCTGTTAGCAGTGTTCGACCATAGCCTTGAATTTATTTCAAATGACCAACAAAGCTAAGGGTTTATAACCCAGGCGTTGTCCTGGTGCTGTTTTTGTATTTTCGTTTGTTGTTATATCAAGATGCGGGCATCGGTTTCACAACAGAAAAGCCAATCAGAGCGCAGTATTTCATCATGGCACTAAGATGTATAAAAACTGGCTTGCTTTGTGAGTTTCTTCACTAAGCCGACAACGAATGCGAAGAGCCTTGGTAAGTGGGTGTCTTAACCGTTTATTTCATTGAGTCTTTTAAAGGGTTATAACGACAGTTTCAAATCTGGTCACTGCTCTGCTGCTCTGTACCACAAAAAAGACCTATTTTAAGTGAACTGGATACTTTTCTGATTCACAGAAAGACGATCGTATTTTTCTCGTTGAAAACAGAACATGGAAATGTGCCGGAGTAGCCTTCGCCTTGGACAGTTTATGTGTTAAACGCAATTGGAGAAGTGAAAGAAAAGCATTTAGCGACTGTCGTCTTGAAATTAAAAATTGGTGAGTCCAAGCATGATGGAATTATGCGATTGTATATATATTATCATTTAGGGTAGCTATTTTGACCTTATAACTATCGAAAAAAGTTAATTTTCGCGCAGCTAATTGTACGATGTGTGCGCTTTGTTTTTGGCAGATTCTTTTTGAATTTCATACTTAGATGACGCTTTCGTAGAACACTCCTAGAGAAAGAAAAAAAGCTGGTGAGTTAACGTTCCATTTCATTTCTATCAAGGGCGTTCCTACGCGTACAGTATGGCATCGGGTGGAGTTATGCGATTGTATATATTATAAACTAAGGTAGCTATTTTGACCCTATGACTATCGACTGAATACAACGGTGTTTGGTTGTTTGGTAGTCAATAAAGTGTTGTGACCGCAAGTTCATACGTGTACGCTTTTCTTTTGCAGATATTGTTGGAATTCCATACTTAAATGACGCTGTTGCCAGATTGGTGAGCTCAATTTCATTCATTTATATAAGGGGCGTTCCTACTTGTACAGTTATACAATGGGCAATCCACCGTATCCAGCACCTTAACTGTTCGGGAAAACTCGGGTGAATTAAGGAATGGCTCGTTACTGATATCTAGCTTTTACCCTTACTTTTCTCACTTTGTTTCGGCACACCGTTTATCTTTGCTTATAATTGTGACCAAATGATGGGAACTATTTTTGGTGCATATTTTGCACTTTTAAAATGCAAATGATCAACCACGCCCGACAATTAGGTAAAATTTTGCATTTAAAAACTTTAAAATTTTAAAAGTTCTCTAAGATCTCAATTGTTCTTTTATCATCTGAAATCAATCGGGTAATGTTCCGTCGTGGTAATAATTTAATGTTCTCTTCCCGTTCGAGTTTCTCTCCAAAATGAAGACGTTACAGTTTACAAACGTAACAGCAATTTATTTTCGAAAACTACGATTAGTTACATAAATCTCGTACTTATAGTCGTAAAAAAGTAAACGAATTAAATTATCGTTTTCAATAACTTTCCGTGACGCGTTCCTTACTTGACCTGATAAGGTCAACAGGTATATTATTTTTCAAGTATTTTCCTTACACTTTGCTGTCTTGGATGGGACATGGGGTGATTCTGTAAAACAATTTTAGGCCTAGGGTACGACTAGAATTCAAGTCAGCTTTTAGGTTTACGCTAGAATAAAATCAATTTTAGCGCAGTGAATTGTCTTTAGGGTTTAACAATACGGTTTTTGACTGGGTTTTAGGGTTAATTTTCTGTCAAGTTAACCCTTACGAAATTTGTATAAACCCTAATTAAAGGGTTTAGGGTTAATTTTCTGTCGAGTCAACCCTTACGAAATTTGTATAAACCCTAAAGGGTTTAGGGTTAATTTTCTGTCAAATCAACCCTTACGAATTGAGACTGGGGTATTTTTTGGGAAAAGGCAACCCTTAACAATTAAGTATCGCGCAAGGGTTTATGAAATTGGTGAAGGGTTTAGGGTTAGGGTTAGGGTTAGGGTTAGGGTTAGGGTTAGGGTTAGGGTTAGGGTTAGGGTTAGGGTTAGGGTTAGGGTTAGGGTTAGGATTAGGGTTAGGGTTAGGGTTAGGGTTAGGTTTAGGTTTAGGTTTAGGTTTAGGGTTAGGGTTAGGGTTAGGGTTAGGGTTAGGGTTAGGGTTAGGGTTAGGGTTAGGGTTAGGGTTAGGGTTAGGGTTAGGGTTAGGGTTAGGGTTAGGGTTAGGGTTAGGGTTAGGGTTAGGGTTAGGGTTAGGGTTAGGGTTAGGGTTAGGGTTAGGGTTAGGGTTAGGGTTAGGGTTAGGGTTAGGGTTAGGGTTAGGGTTAGGGTTAGGGTTAGGGTTAGGGTTAGGGTTAGGGTTAGGGTTAGGGTTAGGGTTAGGGTTAGGGTTAGGGTTAGGGTTAGGGTTAGGGTTAGGGTTAGGGTTAGGGTTAGGGTTAGGGTTAGGGTTAGGGTTAGGGTTAGGGTTAGGGTTAGGGTTAGGGTTAGGGTTAGGGTTAGGGTTAGGGTTAGGGTTAGGGTTAGGGTTAGGGTTAGGGTTAGGGTTAGGGTTAGGGTTAGGGTTAGGGTTAGGGTTAGGGTTAGGGTTAGGGTTAGGGTTAGGGTTAGGGTTAGGGTTAGGGTTAGGGTTAGGGTTAGGGTTAGGGTTAGGGTTAGGGTTAGGGTTAGGGTTAGGGTTAGGGTTAGGGTTAGGGTTAGGGTTAGGGTTAGGGTTAGGGTTAGGGTTAGGGTTAGGGTTAGGGTTAGGGTTAGGGTTAGGGTTAGGGTTAGGGTTAGGGTTAGGGTTAGGGTTAGGGTTAGGGTTAGGGTTAGGGTTAGGGTTAGGGTTAGGGTTAGGGTTAGGGTTAGGGTTAGGGTTAGGGTTAGGGTTAGGGTTAGGGTTAGGGTTAGGGTTAGGGTTAGGGTTAGGGTTAGGGTTAGGGTTAGGGTTAGGGTTAGGGTTAGGGTTAGGGTTAGGGTTAGGGTTAGGGTTAGGGTTAGGGTTAGGGTTAGGGTTAGGGTTAGGGTTAGGGTTAGGGTTAGGGTTAGGGTTAGGGTTAGGGTTAGGGTTAGGGTTAGGGTTAGGGTTAGGGTTAGGGTTAGGGTTAGGGTTAGGGTTAGGGTTAGGGTTAGGGTTAGGGTTAGGGTTAGGGTTAGGGTTAGGGTTAGGGTTAGGGTTAGGGTTAGGGTTAGGGTTAGGGTTAGGGTTAGGGTTAGGGTTAGGGTTAGGGTTAGGGTTAGGGTTAGGGTTAGGGTTAGGGTTAGGGTTAGGGTTAGGGTTAGGGTTAGGGTTAGGGTTAGGGTTAGGGTTAGGGTTAGGGTTAGGGTTAGGGTTAGGGTTAGGGTTAGGGTTAGGGTTAGGGTTAGGGTTAGGGTTAGGGTTAGGGTTAGGGTTAGGGTTAGGGTTAGGGTTAGGGTTAGGGTTAGGGTTAGGGTTAGGGTTAGGGTTAGGGTTAGGGTTAGGGTTAGGGTTAGGGTTAGGGTTAGGGTTAGGGTTAGGGTTAGGGTTAGGGTTAGGGTTAGGGTTAGGGTTAGGGTTAGGGTTAGGGTTAGGGTTAGGGTTAGGGTTAGGGTTAGGGTTAGGGTTAGGGTTAGGGTTAGGGTTAGGGTTAGGGTTAGGGTTAGGGTTAGGGTTAGGGTTAGGGTTAGGGTTAGGGTTAGGGTTAGGGTTAGGGTTAGGGTTAGGGTTAGGGTTAGGGTTAGGGTTAGGGTTAGGGTTAGGGTTAGGGTTAGGGTTAGGGTTAGGGTTAGGGTTAGGGTTAGGGTTAGGGTTAGGGTTAGGGTTAGGGTTAGGGTTAGGGTTAGGGTTAGGGTTAGGGTTAGGGTTAGGGTTAGGGTTAGGGTTAGGGTTAGGGTTAGGGTTAGGGTTAGGGTTAGGGTTAGGGTTAGGGTTAGGGTTAGGGTTAGGGTTAGGGTTAGGGTTAGGGTTAGGGTTAGGGTTAGGGTTAGGGTTAGGGTTAGGGTTAGGGTTAGGGTTAGGGTTAGGGTTAGGGTTAGGGTTAGGGTTAGGGTTAGGGTTAGGGTTAGGGTTAGGGTTAGGGTTAGGGTTAGGGTTAGGGTTAGGGTTAGGGTTAGGGTTAGGGTTAGGGTTAGGGTTAGGGTTAGGGTTAGGGTTAGGGTTAGGGTTAGGGTTAGGGTTAGGGTTAGGGTTAGGGTTAGGGTTAGGGTTAGGGTTAGGGTTAGGGTTAGGGTTAGGGTTAGGGTTAGGGTTAGGGTTAGGGTTAGGGTTAGGGTTAGGGTTAGGGTTAGGGTTAGGGTTAGGGTTAGGGTTAGGGTTAGGGTTAGGGTTAGGGTTAGGGTTAGGGTTAGGGTTAGGGTTAGGGTTAGGGTTAGGGTTAGGGTTAGGGTTAGGGTTAGGGTTAGGGTTAGGGTTAGGGTTAGGGTTAGGGTTAGGGTTAGGGTTAGGGTTAGGGTTAGGGTTAGGGTTAGGGTTAGGGTTAGGGTTAGGGTTAGGGTTAGGGTTAGGGTTAGGGTTAGGGTTAGGGTTAGGGTTAGGGTTAGGGTTAGGGTTAGGGTTAGGGTTAGGGTTAGGGTTAGGGTTAGGGTTAGGGTTAGGGTTAGGGTTAGGGTTAGGGTTAGGGTTAGGGTTAGGGTTAGGGTTAGGGTTAGGGTTAGGGTTAGGGTTAGGGTTAGGGTTAGGGTTAGGGTTAGGGTTAGGGTTAGGGTTAGGGTTAGGGTTAGGGTTAGGGTTAGGGTTAGGGTTAGGGTTAGGGTTAGGGTTAGGGTTAGGGTTAGGGTTAGGGTTAGGGTTAGGGTTAGGGTTAGGGTTAGGGTTAGGGTTAGGGTTAGGGTTAGGGTTAGGGTTAGGGTTAGGGTTAGGGTTAGGGTTAGGGTTAGGGTTAGGGTTAGGGTTAGGGTTAGGGTTAGGGTTAGGGTTAGGGTTAGGGTTAGGGTTAGGGTTAGGGTTAGGGTTAGGGTTAGGGTTAGGGTTAGGGGTTAGGGTTAGGGTTAGGGTTAGGGTTAGGGTTAGGGTTAGGGTTAGGGTTAGGGTTAGGGTTAGGGTTAGGGTTAGGGTTAGGGTTAGGGTTAGGGTTAGGGTTAGGGTTAGGGTTAGGGTTAGGGTTAGGGTTAGGGTTAGGGTTAGGGTTAGGGTTAGGGTTAGGGTTAGGGTTAGGGTTAGGGTTAGGGTTAGGGTTAGGGTTAGGGTTAGGGTTAGGGTTAGGGTTAGGGTTAGGGTTAGGGTTAGGGTTAGGGTTAGGGTTAGGGTTAGGGTTAGGGTTAGGGTTAGGGTTAGGGTTAGGGTTAGGGTTAGGGTTAGGGTTAGGGTTAGGGTTAGGGTTAGGGTTAGGGTTAGGGTTAGGGTTAGGGTTAGGGTTAGGGTTAGGGTTAGGGTTAGGGTTAGGGGTTAGGGTTAGGGTTAGGGTTAGGGTTAGGGTTAGGGTTAGGGTTAGGGTTAGGGTTAGGGTTAGGGTTAGGGGTTAGGGTTAGGGTTAGGGTTAGGGTTAGGGTTAGGGTTAGGGTTAGGGTTAGGGTTAGGGTTAGGGTTAGGGTTAGGGTTAGGGTTAGGGTTAGGGTTAGGGTTAGGGTTAGGGTTAGGGTTAGGGTTAGGGTTAGGGTTAGGGTTAGGGTTAGGGTTAGGGTTAGGGTTAGGGTTAGGGTTAGGGTTAGGGTTAGGGTTAGGGTTAGGGTTAGGGTTAGGGTTGGGGTTAGGGTTAGGTTAGGGTTAGGGTTAGGGTTAGGGTTAGGGTTAGGGTTAGGGTTAGGGTTAGGGTTAGGGTTAGGGTTAGGGTTAGGGTTAGGGTTAGGGTTAGGGTTAGGGTTAGGGTTAGGGTTAGGGTTAGGGTTAGGGTTAGGGTTAGGGTTAGGGTTAGGGTTAGGGTTAGGGTTAGGGTTAGGGTTAGGGTTAGGGTTAGGGTTAGGGTTAGGGTTAGGGTTAGGGGTTAGGGTTAGGGTTAGGGTTAGGGTTAGGGTTAGGGTTAGGGTTAGGGTTAGGGTTAGGGTTAGGGTTAGGGTTAGGGTTGGGTTAGGGTTAGGGTTAGGGTTAGGGTTAGGGTTAGGGTTA
This sequence comes from Porites rus, assembly GCA_964035705.1. Lineage (NCBI taxonomy): Eukaryota > Metazoa > Cnidaria > Anthozoa > Scleractinia > Poritidae > Porites > Porites rus. The sequence continues at coordinate 47,435,333 of OZ037994.1, forward strand.
GGGTTAGGGTTAGGGTTAGGGTTAGGGTTAGGGTTAGGGTTAGGGTTAGGGTTAGGGTTAGGGTTAGGGTTAGGGTTAGGGTTAGGGTTAGGGTTAGGGTTAGGGTTAGGGTTAGGGTTAGGGTTAGGGTTAGGGTTAGGGTTAGGGTTAGGGTTAGGGTTAGGGTTAGGGTTAGGGTTAGGGTTAGGGGTTAGGGTTAGGGTTAGGGTTAGGGTTAGGGTTAGGTAGGGTTAGGGTTTGGGTTAGGGTTAGGGTTAGGGTTAGGGTTAGGGTTAGGGTTAGGGTTAGGGTTAGGGTTAGGGTTAGGGTTAGGGTTAGGGTTAGGGAGTAGGGTTAGGGTTAGGGTTAGGGTTAGGGTAGGGTTAGGGTTAGGGTTAGGGTTAGGGTTAGGGGTTAGGGTTAGGGTGGTTATGAGGGTTAGGGTTAGGGGTAGGGTTAGGGTTTGGGTTGGGTTGGGTTAGGGTAGGGTTAGGGTTAGGGTTAGGGGTAGGGTTAGGGTTGGGT
>OZ037995.1:0-77500 GCA_964035705.1 Porites rus
AACCCTAACCCTAACCCTAACCCTAACCCTAACCTAACCCTAACCCTAACCCTAACCCTAACCCTAACCCTAACCCTAACACCTAACCCTAACCCTAACCCTAACCCTAACCCTAACCCTAACCCTAACCCTAACCCTAACCCTAACCCTAACCCTAACCCTAACCCTAACCCTAACCCTAACCCTAACCCTAACCCTAACCCTAACCCTAACCCTAACCTAACCCTAACCCTAACCCTAACCCTAACCCTAACCCTAACCCTAACCCTAACCCTAACCCTAACCTAACCCTAACCCTAACCCTAACCCTAACCCTAACCCTAACCCTAACCCTAACCCTAACCCTAACCCTAACCCTAACCCTAACCCTAACCCTAACCCTAACCCTAACCCTAACCCTAACCCTAACCCTAACCCTAACCCTAACCCTAACCCTAACCTAACCCTAACCCTAACCCTAACCCTAACCCTAACCCTAACCCTAACCCTAACCTAACCCTAACCCTAACCCTAACCCTAACCCTAACCCTAACCCTAACCTAACCCTAACCCTAACCCTAACCCTAACCCTAACCCTAACCCTAACCCTAACCCTAACCCTAACCCTAACCCTAACCCTAACCCTAACCCTAACCCTAACCCTAACCCTAACCCTAACCCTAACCCTAACCCTAACCCTAACCCTAACCCTAACCCTAACCCTAACCCTAACCCTAACCCTAACCCTAACCCTAACCCTAACCCTAACCCTAACCCTAACCCTAACCCTAACCCTAACCCTAACCCTAACCCTAACCCTAACCCTAACCCTAACCCTAACCCTAACCCTAACCCTAACCCTAACCCTAACCCTAACCCTAACCCTAACCCTAACCCTAACCCTAACCCTAACCCTAACCCTAAACCCTAACCCTAACCCTAACCCTAACCCTAACCCTAACCCTAACCCTAACCCTAACCCTAACCCTAACCCTAACCCTAACCCTAACCCTAACCCTAACCCTAACCCTAACCCTAACCCTAACCCTAACCCTAACCCTAACCCTAACCTAACCCTAACCCTAACCCTAACCCTAACCCTAACCCTAACCCTAACCCTAACCCTAACCCTAACCCTAACCCTAACCTAACCTAACCCTAACCTAACCCTAACCCTAACCCTAACCCTAACCCTAACCCTAACCCTAACCCTAACCCTAACCCTAACCCTAACCCTAACCCTAACCCTAACCCTAACCCTAACCCTAACCCTAACCCTAACCCTAACCCTAACCCTAACCCTAACCCTAACCCTAACCCTAACCCTAACCCTAACCCTAACCCTAACCCTAACCCTAACCCTAACCCTAACCCTAACCCTAACCCTAACCCTAACCCTAACCCTAAACCCTAACCCTAACCCTAACCCTAACCCTAACCCTAACCCTAACCCTAACCCTAACCCTAACCCTAACCCTAACCCTAACCCTAACCCTAACCCTAACCCTAACCCTAACCCTAACCCTAACCTAACCCTAACCCTAACCCTAACCCTAACCCTAACCCTAACCCTAACCCTAACCCTAACCCTAACCCTAACCTAACCCTAACCCTAACCCTAACCCTAACCCTAACCCTAACCCTAACCCTAACCCTAACCCTAACCCTAACCCTAACCCTAACCCTAACCCTAACCCTAACCCTAACCCTAACCCTAACCCTAACCCTAACCCTAACCCTAACCCTAACCCTAACCCTAACCCTAACCCTAACCCTAACCCTAACCCTAACCCTAACCCTAACCCTAACCCTAACCCTAACCCTAACCCTAACCCTAACCCTAACCCTAACCCTAACCCTAACCCTAACCCTAACCCTAACCCTAACCCTAACCCTAACCCTAACCCTAACCCTAACCCTAACCCTAACCCTAACCCTAACCCTAACCCTAACCCTAACCCTAACCCTAACCCTAACCCTAACCTAACCCTAACCCTAACCCTAACCCTAACCCTAACCCTAACCCTAACCCTAACCCTAACCCTAACCCTAACCCTAACCCTAACCTAACCCTAACCCTAACCCTAACCCTAACCCTAACCCTAACCCTAACCCTAACCCTAACCCTAACCCTAACCCTAACCCTAACCCTAACCCTAACCCTAACCCTAACCCTAACCCTAACCCTAACCCTAACCCTAACCCTAACCCTAACCCTAACCCTAACCCTAACCCTAACCCTAACCTAAACCTAACCTAACCAACCCTAACCCTAACCCTAACCCTAACCCTAACCCTAACCCTAACCCTAACCCTAACCCTAACCCTAACCCTAACCCTAACCCTAACCCTAACCCTAACCCTAACCTAACCCTAACCCTAACCCTAACCCTAACCCTAACCCTAACCCTAACCCTAACCCTAACCCTAACCCTAACCCTAACCCTAACCCTAACCCTAACCCTAACCCTAACCCTAACCCTAACCCTAACCCTAACCCTAACCCTAACCCTAACCCTAACCCTAACCCTAACCCTAACCCTAACCCTAACCCTAACCCTAACCCTAACCCTAACCCTAACCCTAACCCTAACCCTAACCCTAACCCTAACCCTAACCCTAACCCTAACCCTAACCCTAACCCTAACCCTAACCCTAACCCTAACCCTAACCCTAACCCTAACCCTAACCCTAACCCTAACCCTAACCCTAACCCTAACCCTAACCCTAACCCTAACCCTAACCCTAACCCTAACCCTAACCCTAACCCTAACCCTAACCCTAACCCTAACCCTAACCCTAACCCTAACCCTAACCCTAACCCTAACCCTAACCCTAACCCTAACCCTAACCCCTAACCCTAACCCTAACCCTAACCCTAACCCTAACCCTAACCCTAACCCTAACCCTAACCCTAACCCTAACCCTAACCCTAACCCTAACCCTAACCCTAACCCTAACCCTAACCCTAACCCTAACCCTAACCCTAACCCTAACCCTAACCCTAACCCTAACCCTAACCCTAACCCTAACCCTAACCCTAACCCTAACCCTAACCCTAACCCTAACCCTAACCCTAACCCTAACCCTAACCCTAACCCTAACCCTAACCCTAACCCTAACCCTAACCCTAACCCTAACCCTAACCCTAACCCTAACCCTAACCCTAACCCTAACCCTAACCCTAACCCTAACCCTAACCCTAACCCTAACCCTAACCCTAACCCTAACCCTAACCCTAACCCTAACCCTAACCCTAACCCTAACCCTAACCCTAACCCTAACCCTAACCCTAACCCTAACCCTAACCCTAACCCTAACCCTAACCCTAACCCTAACCCTAACCCTAACCCTAACCCTAACCCTAACCCTAACCCTAACCCTAACCCTAACCCTAACCCTAACCCTAACCCTAACCCTAACCCTAACCCTAACCCTAACCCTAACCCTAACCCTAACCCTAACCCTAACCCTAACCCTAACCCTAACCCTAACCCTAACCCTAACCCTAACCCTAACCCTAACCCTAACCCTAACCCTAACCCTAACCCTAACCCTAACCCTAACCCTAACCCTAACCCTAACCCTAACCCTAACCCTAACCCTAACCCTAACCCTAACCCTAACCCTAACCCTAACCCTAACCCTAACCCTAACCCTAACCCTAACCCTAACCCTAACCCTAACCCTAACCCTAACCCTAACCCTAACCCTAACCCTAACCCTAACCCTAACCCTAACCCTAACCCTAACCCTAACCCTAACCCTAACCCTAACCCTAACCCTAACCCTAACCCTAACCCTAACCCTAACCCTAACCCTAACCCTAACCCTAACCCTAACCCTAACCCTAACCCTAACCCTAACCCTAACCCTAACCCTAACCCTAACCCTAACCCTAACCCTAACCCTAACCCTAACCCTAACCCTAACCCTAACCCTAACCCTAACCCTAACCCTAACCCTAACCCTAACCCTAACCCTAACCCTAACCCTAACCCTAACCCTAACCCTAACCCTAACCCTAACCCTAACCCTAACCCTAACCCTAACCCTAACCCTAACCCTAACCCTAACCCTAACCCTAACCCTAACCCTAACCCTAACCCTAACCCTAACCCTAACCCTAACCCTAACCCTAACCCTAACCCTAACCCTAACCCTAACCCTAACCCTAACCCTAACCCTAACCCTAACCCTAACCCTAACCCTAACCCTAACCCTAACCCTAACCCTAACCCTAACCCTAACCCTAACCCTAACCCTAACCCTAACCCTAACCCTAACCCTAACCCTAACCCTAACCCTAACCCTAACCCTAACCCTAACCCTAACCCTAACCCTAACCCTAACCCTAACCCTAACCCTAACCCTAACCCTAACCCTAACCCTAACCCTAACCCTAACCCTAACCCTAACCCTAACCCTAACCCTAACCCTAACCCTAACCCTAACCCTAACCCTAACCCTAACCCTAACCCTAACCCTAACCCTAACCCTAACCCTAACCCTAACCCTAACCCTAACCCTAACCCTAACCCTAACCCTAACCCTAACCCTAACCCTAACCCTAACCCTAACCCTAACCCTAACCCTAACCCTAACCCTAACCCTAACCCTAACCCTAACCCTAACCCTAACCCTAACCCTAACCCTAACCCTAACCCTAACCCTAACCCTAACCCTAACCCTAACCCTAACCCTAACCCTAACCCTAACCCTAACCCTAACCCTAACCCTAACCCTAACCCTAACCCTAACCCTAACCCTAACCCTAACCCTAACCCTAACCCTAACCCTAACCCTAACCCTAACCCTAACCCTAACCCTAACCCTAACCCTAACCCTAACCCTAACCCTAACCCTAACCCTAACCCTAACCCTAACCCTAACCCTAACCCTAACCCTAACCCTAACCCTAACCCTAACCCTAACCCTAACCCTAACCCTAACCCTAACCCTAACCCTAACCCTAACCCTAACCCTAACCCTAACCCTAACCCTAACCCTAACCCTAACCCTAACCCTAACCCTAACCCTAACCCTAACCCTAACCCTAACCCTAACCCTAACCCTAACCCTAACCCTAACCCTAACCCTAACCCTAACCCTAACCCTAACCCTAACCCTAACCCTAACCCTAACCCTAACCCTAACCCTAACCCTAACCCTAACCCTAACCCTAACCCTAACCCTAACCCTAACCCTAACCCTAACCCTAACCCTAACCCTAACCCTAACCCTAACCCTAACCCTAACCCTAACCCTAACCCTAACCCTAACCCTAACCCTAACCCTAACCCTAACCCTAACCCTAACCCTAACCCTAACCCTAACCCTAACCCTAACCCTAACCCTAACCCTAACCCTAACCCTAACCCTAACCCTAACCCTAACCCTAACCCTAACCCTAACCCTAACCCTAACCCTAACCCTAACCCTAACCCTAACCCTAACCCTAACCCTAACCCTAACCCTAACCCTAACCCTAACCCTAACCCTAACCCTAACCCTAACCCTAACCCTAACCCTAACCCTAACCCTAACCCTAACCCTAACCCTAACCCTAACCCTAACCCTAACCCTAACCCTAACCCTAACCCTAACCCTAACCCTAACCCTAACCCTAACCCTAACCCTAACCCTAACCCTAACCCTAACCCTAACCCTAACCCTAACCCTAACCCTAACCCTAACCCTAACCCTAACCCTAACCAGGGTTAGGGTTAGGGTTAAGATTAGGGTTAGGGTTAGGGTTTTCTTTGCCGTTGGGCTCGTTTTTAGGGTTAGGGTTAGGGTTCGGTTAGAGGTTGTGGTTGGGGTTGGGGGTGGGGTCAGGGTTATGTTTAGGGTTAGGGCTGGAGTTGGGTTTGAGATTGCAGTTGGGGTTGGGGTTAGGGTTGGGTTTGGGGTTAGGGTTCGGATTAGGGTAGGGGTTGGGGTTGAGATTGGGGTTGGGGTTAGTGTTAGGGTTTGGGTTAGGGTGTGGGTTAGGGTTAGGGTTGGGTTTGGTGTAAAGGTTGCGGTTAGGGTTAGGTTTAGCGTTGGGGTTTGGGTAAGGGTGACAGTTCAACTTTTTTTGGTTTCTTTTAGGGTGATTCGCATTCATATTTCACCCTTCAAGGGTGAATTGCTTAAAATTTTGCCGTTGTTGAAATTTTATTTTGTTCCAAATGGATCAAAATATACTTTTGCAAGCTTTTTGGCTTAATTTTTTTTTTTTGGGGATGATTCGTTGACATTTTTCTCTCTTTAGGGTTAAACTGCTTTAAAGTTTTATCTTTTTGAGGCTTTTTTTCGTGTATATAGACAAAGAATTACTCTTTTGAAGGTAAATCTTTTGAGTTAGGGTTCGGGTTAGGAAAAATGTCAATTTTCCCACTTTCTGAATTTCTTGTTTCTATGGGCTAGAAAGATGTTTTTCGTAGTAAAATATCGCAAAAAACATTTTCCTGGCCTATATTGCCTAAAAAAAAAAGGATCAACAAATGGCCATTTTTGGACCGAAGCCATCGGTTAACCCCTTTGTTTCTATAGCTTAGAAAGGCATTTTTTTTGTTCTAGAATATCATAAAACAGATTTTCCTTGAGTATATTGCCTAAAAAAAAAAGTTGGAAAAATGGCCATTTTTTGACCTTAACCATTGGTTAACCCCTTTGAAAAAATGTCAATTTTTCGACTTTTTGAACTTGTTGTTTTTATAGCCTAGAAAGGCGTTTTTTGGCTCTAGAATATCGTCAAAGACATTTTTCCTGGCCTAAATTGCCTAAAAAAAAAAGGTTGGAAAAATGGCCATTTTTGGACCAAAACCATGGGTTAACCCCTTTGGAAAAATGTCAATTTTTCGACTGTTTGAAGTTGTTGTTTTTATACCCTAGAAAGGCGTTTTTTGGCCCTAGAATATCGTCAAAGACATTTTCCTTGCCTATATTGCGTAAAAAAAAAAAGTTGGAAAAATTGCAATTTTTGAACAAAAACCATGGATTAATTCCTTTGGAAAAATGTCAATTTTTCGACTTTTTGAACATGTTTTTTTTGTGGCCTAGAAAGGCGTTTTTTGGCTCTAGAATATTGTCAAAGACATTTCCCTGGCCTATATTGCATAAAAAAAAAAGTTGGAAAAATGGCCATTTTTAAACCAAAACCATGGGTTAACCCGTTTGGAAAAATGTCAATTTATCGACTTTTTGATTTTGTTGTTTTTATAGCCTAGAAAGACGTTTTTTGGCTCTAGAATATCGTCAAAGACATTTTCCTCGCCTATATTGCCTAAAAAAAAAAAGTTGGAAAAATGGCCATTTGTGGACCAAAAATTTGGAAAAATGTCAATTTTTCGACTTTTTGAACTTGTTTTTATAGCCTAGAAAGGCGAAAGACATTTTCCTGGCCTATATTGCCTAAAAAAAAAACTTTAAAGATGGCCCTTTTTTGACCAAAACCATGGGTTAAACCCTTTGAGAAAATGTCAATTTTCTACTTTTTGAACTTGTTACTTTTATACCCTACAAAGGCGTTTTGTGGCTCTAGAATATCGTCAAAGACATTTTCCTGGCCTATATTGCCTAAAAAAAAAAAGTTGAAAAAATGGCCATTTTTGGACCAAAACCATGGGTTAAATCCTTTCAAAAAATGTTCATTTTTCGACTTTTTAAACTTGTTGTTTTTATAGCTTAGAAAGGCGTTTTCTGGCTCTAGAATATCGTCAAAGACATTTTCCTAGCCTATATTGCCTAAAAAAAAAAAAGTTGAAAAAATGGCCATTTTTGGACCAAAACCATGGGTTAATTATTTTGAAAAAATATCCATTTTTCGACTTCTTAAACTTGTTGTTTTTATAGCCTAGAAAGGCGTTTTCTGGCTCTAGAATATCGTCAAAGACATTTTCCTGGCCTATATTGCCTAAAAAAAAAAAAGTTGGAAAAATGGCCATTTTTGGACCAAAACCATGGCTTAACCCCTTTGGAAAAATGTCAATTTTTCGACCTTTTGAAGTTGTTGTTTTTATAGCCTAGAAAGGCGTTTTTCGGCTTTAGAATATCGTCAAAGACATTTTCCTGGCCTATATTGCCTAAAAAATAAAAGTTGGAAAAATGGCCATTTTTGGACAAAAACATTGGATTAACCCCTATGGAAAAATGTCAATTTTACGACTTTTTGAACTTGTTGTTTTTATAGCCTAGAAAGGCGTTTTTTGGCTCTAAAATATCGTCAACGACATTTTCCTGGCGTATGTTGCCTAAAAAAAAAAATGGAAAAATGGCCATTTTTGGACCAAAAACATTGGTTAACCCCTTTGGAAAAATGTCAATTTTTCGACTTTTTGAACTTTTTGATTTTATACCCTAAAAAGGCGTTTTTTGGCTCTAGAATATCGTCAAAGACATTTTCCTAGCCTATATTGCCTAAAAAAAAAAGTTGGAAAAATGGCCATTTTTGGACCACAACCATGGGCTAATTCCTTTGGAAAAATGTCAATTTTTCGACGTTTTGAAGTTGTTGTTTTTATAGCCTAGAAAGGCGTTTTTTGGCTCTAGAATATCGTCATGACATTTTCCTGGCCTATATTGCCTAAAAAAAAAAAGTTGGAAAAATGGCCATTTTTCGACCAAAACCATGGGTTAACCCCTTTGGAAAAATGTCAGTTTTTCTACTTTTTGAACTTGTTGTTTTTATAGCCTAGAAAGGCGTTTCTTTGGCTCTAAAATATCGTTAACGACATTTTCCCGGCGTATGTTGCCTAAAAAAAAAAAATGGAAAAATGGCCATTTTTGGACCAAAACCATTGGTTAACCCCTTTGGAAAAATGTCCATTTTTCCACTTTTTGCACTCTTTGATTTTATACCCTAGAAAGTCGTTTTTTGGCTCTAGAATATCGTCAAAGACATTTTCCTAGCCTATATTGCCTAAAAAAGAAAAGTTGGAAAAATGGCCATTTTTAAACCAAAACCATGGGTTAACCCGTTTGGAAAAATGTCAATTTTTCGACGTTTTGAAGTTGTTGTTTTTATAGCCTAGAAAGGCGTTTTTTGGCTCTAGAATATCGTCAAAGACATCTTCCTGGCCTATATTGCCTAAAAAAAAAAAGTTGGAAAAATGACCATTTATGGACCAAAACCATGCGTTAACCCATTTGGAAAAATGTCAATTTTTCGACTTTTTGATTTTGTTGTTTTTATATCCTAGAAAGGCGTTTTTTGGCTCTAGAATATCGTCAAAGACATTTTCCTGGCCTATATTGCGTAAAAAAAAAAAGTTTGAAAAATTGCCATTTTTGAACAAAAACCATGGATTAATTCCATTGGAAAAATGTCAATTTTTCGACTTTTTGAACTTTTTCTTTTTGTAGCCTAGAAAGGCGTTTTTTGGCTCTAGAATATCGTCAAAGACATTTTCCTGGCCTATATTGCCTAAAAAAGAAAAGTTGGAAAAATGGCCATTTTTAAACCAAAACCATGGGTTAACCCGTTTGGAAAAATGTCAATTTTTCGACTTTTCGAACTTGTTGTTTTTATAGCCTAGAAAGGCGTTTTTTGGCTCTAGAATATCGTCAAAGACATCTTCCTGGCCTATATTGCCTAAAAAAAAAAAGTTGGAAAAATGACCATTTATGGACCAAAACCATGCGTTAACCCCTTTGGAAAAATGTCAATTTTTCGACTTTTTGATTTTGTTGTTTTAATAGCCTAGAAAGGCGTTTTTTGGCTCTAGAATATCGTCAAAGATATTTTCCTGCCCTAGATTGCCTAAAAAAAAAATCTTCAAAAATGGCCATTTTTGGACCAAAACCATGGATTAACCCCTTTGGAAAAATATCTATATTTCGACTTTTTGAACGTGTTGTTTTTATAGCCTAGAAAGGCGTTCTTTCGCTCTAAAATATCGTCAAAGACATTTTTCCTGGCGTATATACCCTAAAAAAAAAAAGTGGAAAAAATTTCTATTTTTGCACATAATTCACGGGTTAACCCCTTTGGAAAATTGTCAATTTTTTGACTCTTTGCACTTGTTGTTTTTATAGCCTAGAAAGGCGTTTCTTGGCTCAAGAATATCGCGAAAGATATTTTCCTGGCCTATATTGCCTAAAAAAAAAAAGTTGGAAAAAAGGCCGTTTTTGCACCAAAACCATGGGTTAACCCCTATGGAAAAATGTCAATTTTTCGATTTTTTGAACTTGTTGTTTTTAAAGCCTAGAAAGGCGTTTTTTGGCTCTAGAATATCGTCAAAGACATTTTCCTGGCCTATATTGCGTAAAAAAAAAAAGTTTGAAAAATTGCCATTTTTGAACAAAATCATGGATTAATTCCATTGGAAAAATGTCAATTTTTCGACTTTTTGAACTTTTTCTTTTTGTAGCCTAGAAAGGCGTTTTTTGGCTCTAGAATATCGTCAAAGACATTTTCCTGGCCTATATTGCCTAAAAAAGAAAAGTTGGAAAAATGGCCATTTTTAAACCAAAACCATGGGTTAACCCGTTTGGAAAAATGTCAATTTTTCGACTTTTTGAACTTGTTGTTTTTATAGCCTAGAAAGGCATTTTCTGGCTCTAGAATATCGTCAAAGACATCTTCCTGGCCTATATTGCCTAAAAAAAAAAAGTTGGAAAAATGACCATTTATGGACCAAAACCATGCGTTAACCCCTTTGGAAAAATGTCAATTTTTCGACTTTTTGATTTTGTTGTTTTAATAGCCTAGAAAGGCGTTTTTTGGCTCTATAATATCGTCAAAGACATTTTCCTGCCCTAGATTGCCTAAAAAAAAAATCTTCAAAAATGGCCATTTTTGGACCAAAACCATGGGTTAACCCCTTTGGAAAAATATCTATTTTTCGACTTTTTGAACTTGTTGTTTTTATAGCCTAGAAAGGCGTTTTTTCGCTCTAAAATATCGTCAAAGACATTTTTCCTGGCGTATATATCCTAAAAAAAAAAAGTGGAAAAAATTTCTATTTTTGCACCAAATTCACGGGTTAACCCCTTTGGAACATTGTCAATTTTTTGACTTTTTGCACTTGTTGTTTTTATAGCCTAGAAAGGCGTTTCTTGGCTCAAGAATATCGCGAAAGATATTTTCCTGGCCTATATTGCCTAAAAAAAAAAAAGTTGGAAAAATGGCCGTTTTTGCACCAAAACCATGGGTTAACCCCTATGGAAAAATGTCAATTTTTCGATTTTTTGAACTTGTTGTTTTTAAAGCCTAGAAAGGCGTTTTTTGGCTCTAGAATGTCGTCAAAGACATTTTCCTGGCCTATATTGCGTAAAAAAAAAAAGTTTGAAAAATTGCCATTTTTGAACAAAAACCATGGATTAATTCCATTGGAAAAATGTCAATTTTTCGACTTTTCGAACTTGTTGTTTTTATAGCCTAGAAAGGCGTTTTTTGGCTCTAGAATATCGTCAAAGACATCTTCCTGGCCTATATTGCCTAAAAAAAAAAAAGTTGGAAAAATGACCATTTATGGACCAAAACCATGCGTTAACCCCTTTGGAAAAATGTCAATTTTTCGACTTTTTGATTTTGTTGTTTTAATAGCCTAGAAAGGCGTTTTTTGGCTCTAGAATATCGTCAAAGACATTTTCCTGCCCTAGATTGCCTAAAAAAAAAATCTTTAAAAATGGCCCTTTCTGGACCAAAACCATGGGTTAACCCCTTTAAGAAAATGTCAAGTTTTCTACTTTTTGAACTTGTTATTTTTATACCCTACAAAGGCGTTTGGTGGCTCTAGAATATCGTCAAAGACATTTTCCTGGCCTATATTGCCTAAAAAAAAAAAGTTGAAAAAATGGCCATTTTTGGACCAAAACCATGGGTTAATTCCTTTGAAAAAATGTCCATTTTTCGACTTTTTAAACTTGTTCTTTTTATAGCCTAGAAAGGCATTTTCTGGCTCTAGAATATCGTCAAAGACATTTTCCTGGCCTATATTGCCTAAAAAAAAAAAGTTGGAAAAATGGCCATTTTTGGACCAAAACCATGGGTTAATTATTTTGAAAAAATTTCAATTTTTCGACTTTTTGAACTTTTTGTTTTTATACCCTAGAAAGGCGTTTTTGGGCTCTAGAATATCGTCAAAGACATTTTCCTTGTCTATATTGCCTAAAAAAAAAAGTTGGGAAAATTGCCATTTTTGGACCAAAACCATGGGTTAATTCCTTTGGAAAAATGTCAATTTTTCGACCTTTTGAACTTGTTGTTTTTATAGCCTAGAAAGGCGTTTTTTGGCTCTAGAATATCGTCATGACCTTTTCCTGGCCTATATTGCCTAAAAAAAAAAGTTGGAAAAATAGATATTTTTGGACCAAAACCATGGGTTAATTCCTTTGAAAAAATGTCCATTTTTCGACTTTTTAAACTTGTTGTTTTTATAGCCTAGAAAGGCGTTTTCTGGCTCTAGAATATCGTCAAAGACATTTTTCTGGCCTATATTGCCTTAAAAAGAAAAAGTTAAAAAAATGGCCATTTTTTGACCAAAACCATGGGCTAATTCCTTTGGAAAAAACTCAATTTTTCGACCTTTTGATCTTGTTGTTTTTATAGCCTAGAAAGGCGTTTTTTGGCTCTAGAATATCGTCAAAGACATTTTCCTTGCCTATATTGCCTAAAAAAAAAAGTTGGAAAAATGGCCATTTTTGGACCAAAACCATGCGTTAATCCCTTTGGAAAAATCTCAATTTTTCGACTTTTTGAATTTGTTGTTTTTATAGCCTAGAAAGGCGTTTTTTGCCTTTAGAATATCGTCAAAGACATTTTCCTGGCCTATATTGCCTAAAAAAAAAAGTTGGAAAAAATGGCCATTTTTGGACCAAAACCATGGGTTAACCCCTTTGGAAAAATGTCGATATTTCGAGTTTTTAAACTTGTTGTGTTTATAGCATAGAAAGGCCCTATTTTGGCTCTAGAATATCGTCAGGACATTTCCCTGGCCTATATTGCCTAAAAAATAAAAGTTGGACAAATGGCCATTTTCGGACGAGAACCTTGGATTAACCCCTATGGAAAAATGTCAATTTTTCGACTTTTTCAACTTGTTGTTTTTATAGCCTAAAAAGGCGTTTTTTGGCTCTAAGATATCGTCAAAGACATTTCCCTGGCGTATATTGCCTAAAAAAAAAAAAGTTCGAAAAATGGCCATTTTTGGACCAAAACCATGGGTTAACCCCTATGGAAAATTGTCAATTTTTCGATTTCTTGAACTTGTTATTTTTATAGCCTAGAAAGGAGTTTTTCGGCTTTAGAATATCGTCAAAGACATTTTCCTGGCCTTATTGCCTAAAAAAAAAGAAATTGGAAAAATGGCAAATTTTCGACAAAAACCATGGGTTAATTCCTTTGGAAAAATGTTCATTTTTTGATTTTTTAAACTTGTTGTTTTTATAGCCTAGAAGGCGTTTTTTGGCTCTAGAACATCGTCAAAGACATTTTTCTGGCCTATATGGCATAAAATAAAAAAGTTGGAAAAATGGCCATTTTTGGACCAAAACCATGGGTTAACCCCTTTGGAAAAATGTCGATTTTTTAACTTTTTGAACTTGTTGTTTTTATAGCCTAGAAAGGCGTTTTTTGGCTCTAGAATATCGTCAAAGACATTTTCCTGGCCTATATTGCCTAAAATAAAAAAGTTGGAAAAATGGCCATTTTTGGACCAAAACCATGGGTTAACCCCTTTCGAAAAATGTCGATTTTTTAACTTTTTGAACTTGTTGTTTTTATAGCCTAGAAAGGCGTTTTTTGGCACTAGAATATCGCCAAAGACATTTTTTTTGGCCAATATTGCGTAAAAAAAAAAGTTGGAAAAATGGCCATTTTTGGACCAAAACCATGGGTTAACCCGTTTGGAAAAATGTCCATTTTTCGACTTTTTGAACTTGTTGTTTTTATAGCCTAGAAAGGCGTTTTTTGGCTCTAGAATATCGTCAAACACATTTTCCTTGCCTATATTGAGTAAAAAAAAAAAGTTGGAAAAATGGCCATTTTTGGACAAAAACCATGGGTTAACCCCTTTGGAAAAATGTCCATTTTTCGACTTTTTAAACTTGTTGTTTTTATGGCCTAGAAAGGCGTTTTCTGGCTCTAGAATATCGTCAAAGACATTTTCCTGGCCTATATTGCCTAAAATAAAAAAGTTGGGAAAATGGCCATTTTTGGACAAAACCCTTGGATTAACCCCTATGGAAAAATGTCAATTTTTCGACTTTTTGAACTTCTTGTTTTTACAGCTTAGAAAGACGTTTTTTCGTTCTAGAATATCATAAAAAACATTTTCCTGACCTATATTGCCCAAAAAAAAAAGTTCGAAAAACGGCCATTTTTGGACCAAAACCATGGGTTAACCCCTTTGGAAAAATGTCAATTTTTCGACTTTTTGAATTTGTTTTGATAGGTTAGAAATGCGTTTTTTCGTTCTAGAATATCATAAAAGACATTTTCCTGACCTATATGGCCTAAAAAAAAAAGTTGGAAATATGGCCATTTTTGGACCGAAACCATGGGTTAACCCCTTTGGAAAAATATCAATTTTTCGACTTTTTGAATTTGTTTTTATAGGTTAGAAAGGCGTTTTTCCGTTCTAGAATATCATAAAAGTTATTTTCCTAACCTATATTCCCTAAAAAAAAGGTTCGAAAAATGGCCATTTTTGGACCAAAACCATGGGTTAACCCCTTTGGAAAAATGTGAATTTTTTCGACTTTTTGAACTTCTTGTTTTTATAGCCTAGAAAGGCGTTTTCTGGCTCTAGAATATCGTCAAAGACATTTTCCTGGCCTATATTGCCTAAAATAAAAAAGTTGGAAAAACGGCCATTTTTGGACAAAAACTTTGGTTTAACCTCTATGGAAAAATGTCAATTTTTCGACTGTTTGATGTTCTTGTTTTTACAGCTTAGTAAGGAGTTTTTTCGTTCTAGAGTATTATAAAAGACATTTTCCTGACCTATATTCCCTAAAAAAAAACGTTGGAAAAATATTCATTTTTTGACCAAAACCATGGGTTAACCCCTTTGAAAATATGTGAATTTTTCGAGTTTTTGAACTTCTTGTTTTTAGAGCT
Organism: Porites rus; assembly: GCA_964035705.1. Lineage (NCBI taxonomy): Eukaryota > Metazoa > Cnidaria > Anthozoa > Scleractinia > Poritidae > Porites > Porites rus. The sequence continues at coordinate 15,029 of OZ037995.1, forward strand.
TAGAAAGGCGTTTTTTCGTTCTAGAATATCATAAAAGATATTTTTCTGACCTATATTGCCTAAAAAAAAAAAGTTAGAAATATGTTTTTTTTTGCACCAAAACCATGGGTTAACCCCTTTGGAAAAATGTTAATTTTTCGACTGTTTCAAGTTTTTGCTTTTATAGCTTAGAAAGGCGTTTTCTCGTTCTAGAATATCATAAAAGACATTTTCCTGACCTATATTGCCTAAAACAAAAAGTTGGAAAAATGGCCATTTTTGGACCAAAACCATGGGTTAAGGAAAAAGAAGGAAAAATGTCAGTTTTTCGACATTTTGAACTTGTTGTTTTTATAGCTTAGAAAGGAGTTTTGTCGTTCTAGAATATCATAAAAGACATTTTCCTGACCTATATGGCCTAAAAAAAAAAGTTGGAAAAATGGCCATTTTTGGACCAAAACCATGCGTTAACCCCTTTGGAAAAATGTCAATTTTTCGACTTTTTAAACGTCTTGTTTTTATAGCTTAGCAGGGCGTTTTTTTGTTCCAGAATATCATAAAAGACATTTTCCTGACCTATATTCCCTAAAAAAAGAAAGTTGGAAAAATGGCTATTTTTGGACCAAAACCATGGGTTAACCCCCTTTGGAAAAATGTGAATTTTTCGACTTTTTGAACTTGTTGTTTTTATAGCTTAGAAAGGCGTTTTTTCGTTCTAGAATATCATAAATGACATTTTCCTGACCAATATTGCGTAAAAAAAAAGTTGGAAATATGGCCATTTTTGGACGCAAACCATGGGTTAACCCCTTTGGAAAAATGTCAATTTTTCGACTTTTTGAACGTGTTGTTTTTATAGCTTAGAAAGAGGTTTTTTCGTTCTAGAATATCATAAAAGACATTTTCCTGACCTATATTGCCTAAGAAAAAAAATGTTTGAAAAATGGCCATTTTTGGACCAAAACCATGGGTTAACCCCTTTGGAAAAATGTTAATTTTTTGCTTTTTTGAACTTCTTGTTTTTATAGCTTAGAAAGGCTTTTTCTCGTTCTGGAATATCATAAAAGACATTTTCCTCACCTATATTGCCTAAAAAAAAAAAAGTTTGAAAAATGACCATTTTTGGACCAAAACCATGGGTTAACCCCTTTGGAAAAATATCAATTTCTCGACTGTTTGAACTTTTTTTTGTGATAGCCTAGAAAGGCGTTTTTCGGCTTTAGAATATCGTCAAAGACATTTTCTTCGCCTATATTGCCTAAAAAGAAGAAATTGGAAAAATGGCCATTTTTCGACCAAAACCATGGGTTAATCCCTTTGGAAAAATGTCCATTTTTCGACTTTTTGAACTTTTTGTTTTTATACCCTAGAAAGGCGTTTTTTGGCTCTAGAATATCGTCAAAGACATTTTCCTGGCCTATATTGCCTAAAAAATAAAAGTTGGAAAAATGGCCACTTTTGGACCAAAACCATGGGTTAACCCCATTTGGAAAAATGTCCATTTTTCCACTTTTTGAACTTGTTGTTTTTATAGCCTAGAAAGGCGTTTTTTGGCTCAAGAATATCGTGAAAGAAATTTTCCTGGCCTATATTGCCTAAAAAAAAAAAAAGTTGGAAAAATCGCCATTTTTGAACCAAAACCTTGGATTAACCCCTATGGAAAAATGTCAATTTTTCGAATGTTTGAACTTGTTGTTTTTATAGCCTAGAAAGGCGTTTTTTGGCTCTAAAATATCGTGAAAGACATTTTCCTTGGGTATATTGCCTAAAAAAAAAAAGTTGGAAAAATGGCCATTTTTGGACCAAAACCATGGGTTAACACCTATGGAAAAATGTCAATTATTCGATTTTTGAACTTGTTATTTTTATAGCCTAGAAAGGCGTTTTTCGGCTTCAGAATATCGTCAAAGATATTTTCCTGAGCTATATTGCCTAAAAAAAAAATTTGGAAAAATGGCCATTTTTGGACCAAAACCATGGGTTAACCCCTATGGAAAAAATGTCCATTTTTCGACTTTTTGAACTTGTTATTTTTATAGCCTAGAAAGGCGTTTTTTGGCACTAGAATATTGCCTAAGACAATTTTTTTGGCCTATATTGCGTAAATAAAGAAGTTGGAAAAGTGGCCATTTTTGGACCAAAACCATGGGTTAACCCCTTTGAAAAAATGTCAATTTTTCGACTTTTTGAACTTGTTGTTTTTATAGCCTAGAAAGGCGTTTTTTGGCTCTAGAATATCGTCAAAGACCTTTTCCTGACCTATATTGCCTAAAAAAAAAAAGTTGGAAAAATGGCCATTTTTGGACCAAAACCATGGGTTAACCCCTTTGGAAAAATGTCAATTTTTCCACTTTTTGAACTTGTTGTTTTTATAGCCTAGAAAGGCGTTTTTTGGCTCTAGAATATCGTCAAAGACATTTTCCTGACCTATATTGCCTAAAAAAAAAAGTTGGAAAAATGGCCATTTTTGGATCAAAACCATGGGTTAAGCCCTTTGGAAAAATGTCCATTTTTCCACTTTTTGAACTTGTTGTTTTTATAGCCTAGAAAAGCTTTTTTTTCTCTAGAATTTCGTCAAAGACATTTTCCTGGTTTATATTGCCTAAAAAATAAAAGTTGGAAAAATGGCCATTTTTGGACAAAAACCTTGGATTAACCCCTATGGAAAAATGTCAATTTTTCGACTATTTGAACTTGTTGTTTTTATAGCCTAGAAAGGCGTTTTTTGGCTCTAAAACATCGTCAAAGAGATTTTCCAGGCGTATATTGCCTAAAAAAAAAAAGTTGGAAAAATGGCCATTTTTGGACCAAAACCATGGGTTAACCCCTATGGAAAAATGTCAATTTTTCGATTTTTTGATCTTGTTATTTTTATAGCCTAGAAAGGCGTTTTTCGGCTTTAGAATATCGTCAAAGACATTTTCCTGGCCTATATTGCCTAAAAAAAAGAAATTGGAAAAATGGCCATTTTTCGACCAAAACCATGGGTTAACTCCTTTCGAAAAATGTCCAGTTTTCCACTTTGTGAACTTGTTGTTTTTATACCCTAGAAAGGCGTTTTTGGGCTCAAGAATATCGTGAAAGACATTTTCCTGACCTATATTGCCTAAAAAAAAGAAATTAGAAAAATGGCCAATTTTCGACCAAAACCATGCGTTAATCTCTTTGGAAAAATGTCAATTTTTCGACTTTTTAAACTTGTTGTTTTTATAGCCTAGAAGGCGTTTTTTGGCTCTAGAATATCGTCAAAGACATTTTTCTGGCCTCTATTGCATAAAAAAAAAGTTGGAAAAATGGCCATTTTTGGACCAAAACCATGGGTTAACCCCTTTGGAAAAATGTCAATTTTTTGCTTTTTTGAACTTCTTGTTTTTATAGCTTAGAAAGGCGTTTTCTCGTTCTGGAATATCATAAAAGACATTTTCCTCACCTATATTGCCTAAAAAAAAAAAAAGTTTGAAAAATGACCATTTTTGGACCAAAACCATCGGTTAACCCCTTGGGAAAAATGTCAATTTTTCGACTTTTTGAACTTTTTGTTTTTATAGCTTAGAAGGGCGTTTTTTCGCTCTAGAATATCATAAAATGAGATTTATTTCTGAAAGAAATAAATGGTTTTATGCTTAATGTGACTGATCATTATTGTATTTCTCCAGCTACCAGCAAAGGAGGGTTTCCTGTCATCCGGGTGATTTGTCACGAAAGTGTCATTTATGTCACGGGTCATGTAAGTCACAGAAGCGAGGCACAAGGCCTCCTTCCTCGCATTACAAGACAGTCAGAAACATTTTTGATGGCGACCGTATTTAGATGCAGGATGCTTGCGATTTATCAGTCTCTTTCGCTCTTCTTGGGTCTTACCTACCGAGCATCACCTTTTCTTTGAGATAAGTACTAGATTATTGCCCGATGGCTCACCGCTTACTCTCGGTGCTGTATTGATGTCCCCAGTCATGTTCGTGCACATGATCGTCTTGTTGATTGCGGGAATTCATACACGTTGCGGTCGTTTATGCTAATGAAATGCCATTGTTTATTGGTAACATCGAATTCTACATCCAATCGACCATTAATTTTATATGTTTTCCGTTACACTGGCGTGTATGCTAGTCCGTTCGGTGTCCGTAGCACAGTTTCGTTGTCCCTCAGACTGGTTGTGCCTCGTGTTCTTCAGCTACTTGTATCGCTAGTGCCAACTGGCGCTATATTTGAAATCAGTAACACTCGCCCGGTCTTCAGTTGAAATTTTCATTTATACCAGCCTGGAGCTGGGTCTCTTTGTTTATGATCTTGTTTTATGATTTGGAAAGACACTTTATTTATTCATAATTATTTTCAGTTTACCTTTATGCACATTTGAGCATTTTTGACCTTTGGACTCAGCTTATAGCGGAGCTCTGGCGCGCGAAGCGCGCCTGCGGAGCACCATGGGTAAGTAAATCTACCCAGCCCAGAAAATTTGGTAATCACGTGACCGTACACCGCCCTCAGCCCGCCCGTCCGTCCGCACCACAGGGCAACCAATGTTCAATCACACTTTCTAGTTTGGGAGCACAGGAAGACTGATATTGCAGACATATTGCACATCAATCTTGTGATCAATTGACAGCTGTCAAAACAGGGTATCCGCTGACCAGTATAACCTGATCGTATCGCTGGCTCAGGTGTCGACCCTTCGAAGTCGAGTATCTTTTTAAAGTTATCCGCTGACAAGTTACTAGTTTTCAAATGATTGCAGGCTCAAGTTTAATTTTTCAATTCATATGAATTATGTTGTGTTTTATATGTGCCGCACAATTAAAAGTTTGATTTCAAACTGACCTCGGAAGCTAAGAATTAAGCCAGTTTTTATAGGCAGGGAGGACATGCTAGTTGCTTTTGACTTTTCTCACCAAGGTCACGCGTTGGTCACGCTCTACGTCCAATTTTTATACTCTGATTGGTCAAAATTTGACAGGTGAGTTCACGCGGAAAATTTATGCAGCATCTTGAAACTTGTTTACTTTGACAGCTGAAGCTGACAGAGTTTTGTGTCAACTTGTGATGTTTTTAACTGTCTTTTTCCACTAAATGTACAAAGTGAAATTCAGCTGCTATCAAGAGTCTTCTGTTATTCATGGCTAGTTTGTTTATTGGGTTTTTGGTTGAGAAATACGTCGCTTTGGCAAAGTCGCATATCCGATTCGGATGGCATCGTTTTCGTTTTTCACCTTGCTTGATGCGTAAGACGGTTGAAAAGTCTGAAGCGGTTCTGGCCTTACTTGATACTTTTCAGTGCATCTCAAAAGGTAAGCCTGAGTAATTATTGTATTTGTTTGTTTTTAATATCCAATTTAATGAAGTCGATGCACGTTTGTAAGATTTGAGACAATGATCTGACCGAGAGTGACCGAGTATCAGGTTTGATTATCAGCTTATGGAACTTTAAAAAGCCTTAAGACATTTTCTCACCGCAAATAGAAAGAAAACGTTCCAAAGAATATTTGGTTACAATTCTGGCTGTAAAAGAAAGCTTTGAGCGATTTTCTTGCCTCGAGTTCATCTTTGAAAAAAGCAAACACCGGGAAGCCGGCTTAAAACGTAAACAAGGATTTTCAGAGACACTTTAATACTTGTCTTCGTGAATGAAAATTGTTGTCTCTGTATATGTTTCACCGAATTATTTTCCCTTTCTTTATTGATTGTTAGTAGTCTCTTTTGCAATTTTAATCGCTGTGCCGTTTGTTTTCAGTTGCTCATGAACATCGCTTGCAAGAGTAGTCAAAATGCCGCGCGTATCAAACGCTTTTGAAGATTACAGATCTTTATAATAATTCTTTATTGTGTTGAAACGTATAACTATATTAATCTTAATTTAAACAGTCGACTTGTCAAAAGTGAGAACTGGCTAGCCGTATAGGTGATTTTGGAATGTTTTTGACGATTTCGCTAAAAGCCCACACGTGCTTTGATCGTCCTGAATATTGAATGAGTGCAATTTGTATTGCAAAATTGTGAAACACTGCATTCTGTCCGACGTCTGTATGATGAAAACGGCGCCTCATGGTACTGTTTCACCTCAAATGTGATGTACAAAAAGTACAAAAGGTTGGTTTACACGTCCCCAGACTTGTTGGCAAGTTTTGTAAGGTAAACATGTCGAACGCAAAAAATTCGGCCTGATTTGTTTTCCAGGCCTAATCTACTGTAATCAAGAGCCATTATGGCTCTTAAATGTGATCAAAGATGATTGCTATTTTTTGGGTGTACATATAAAGGCTATCAACTCGATGTAAGATTAAGTTCACTCTTAGCTTGGACTGTTTGCAAATTATTTTTCTCGAAAATCACGTAGTCTTTCCCTCAAAAGTCACATGAATGTGCTCTAAAGTTAACTGATTTGTGGAATACAAGTTTATTGTTTGATTTGAATTATAAATTCGAGTTAATAGGAGCTTCGCTTTTAGCCCTGGCTAAATCTATATATTATGTATAATTAGAATTACAGTATTATAAAAATAAAAAACAACAACAACAACAACAAAACAAAGCCAAACAAAACGATGCGTTATTAAACCCTACAGGTTAAAACTTGCAACCATTCTAACAAAGTTACCTCAGAGGTACAGTGTACTGTATCAGCATATCAGGTTTATCCTTTGCTGTTCAAATGTCAGTTTTGTCTGCATATTGTGTTTTTATCCTGTTGCATTGTGTATCGTTGTGTTCTGTTGTTTTCCTTTAGTCGCTGTCGGCGACATTCTGTCTGCCAGTGCTTACTTCTGGGCCGTTTTTTCAGTGTGAGGCTTTGTTCCTCCATTTGTATTTGAGGCGTTGACCTCATTTGTTTTGTTGAGGTTTTGTCCTCATGTTGTATCAAGGCTTTGTCCTTGTTTTTTATATTGAGGCTTCGTCTCATATTTTATTTTGAGGCTTTGGCCTGGTATTATATTGAGGCTTTGTCCTCATATTTTATTTTGAGGCTTTGGCCTGGTATTATATTGAGGCTTTGTCCTCATATTTTATTTTGAGGCTTCGTCCTCATATTTTATTTGAGGCTTTGTCCTCATATTTTTTGTTGAGGCTTCGGCCTCGCATTTTATTTTGAGGCTTTGTCCTCATATTTCATATTGAGGCTTTATCCTCATATTTTATTTTGAGGCCTCGGCCTCGTATTTTATTTCGAGGCTTCGTCCTCATATTTTATATTGAGGCTTTGTCCTCATATTTTATTTATCCTTATAATACTTTTTGAGGATTCGTCCTCTGGCTTTTAGTGGATTCGTCCACTCTTGCTTTTGGGGTTGTTGTCAACCTCTTATTTATTTATTATTTTGGTATTTATAGGGGAGTTTTTTGCGTCGACTTAATGTCTGACAGACTTTCCCTGCCACATTTTTATTGTGTTATGTAGTGGATTCGTCCATTATTTTTATTTTGAGGATTCGTCCTCTGGCTATCAGCGGTTCGTCCATGGTAGCCTTTGAGGCTTTGTTCCTCAGTTTGAGGCTTTGGTCCTCATTGTTCTAGGCCCCTGTTGCTTTGTTTGTACTGCTTATTTGATTTGTTTGCAGTGATATGTGTGTGGTTCTGTTTGTTGTATTTTTGTCTAGGGTAACCAGATGCCAATATTATTTGGTCTGAATTTCTATTCACATTTTTTGCCTTTTTTGTCTATTTTTTAGTCTTTCTTTGTGCAATCCGTTATTTTGGTTTACATGCAGCTACATTAATTTTAATCTCCGGTTTTGTTGGCTCCCCTGTTTTGATATGTGTGGACATTACAGTCCTGCGTTTGTTCTGATGGGACACTGTAATACGTTGCTTTATGCTTTACTCTCCATGTCACATCAGTGCTTTTAGCTTTGTTGTTTTTGAGGAATTTACTGTTTATTCGTTTTGTTTGGGAGATCCTGATTGATTTATTAATTGGTTACACATTGTTCTTTAATCGTAGCACATTCTGGCTTGTTTAAAGAAGTTGTTTTAATAGTTTTTTCATTTTACTTCAGGTGCTAAGGTATACACATGCAGCTCCCTTTCATGGATGCCTTTTCAATGAAGCCAGTCTTGAGCAGAGTACCAACCAGCTTTATCCAACCATCTTCAGCTTTCCCTTGGCATCTCTCTTAAGAAAGTCAATAGCTCTGCATTCTCTTTGGTTCCTCAATTCAGTTCAACATAGTATGCCAGAAATGTTCAAAAGAGTTGTACACATTCTGCTGATCATTTTTCCAGGAGTTGCATCTCTAGTGCCGGGCTACTCAACAGCAGCTGCTGCGTCCCTTGGCATGTGGCACCTGCGTGTACATCTACTTGGGCAGAACTTTTCTCAGACTACTTTGGCTTCCTGGGCATTGTGATTGGGTATACATGTAGCTCAAGTGTATAGGACATGTATGTCATTTGATACTTATGTGCTGGGCAGTGACATTGTAATATGTAGAATTCTCACCACATGAGTCAGGGTCATTCTGCCATCTTGCAGTATATTAATTTTTTCACTTTATTCACCTGTTAGTTTCCTAGGTGATTTCTGCTTATAGTATAGTTTCAAGGTGACTGTGTGAGCAGGGGCCATACAGCCATCTCACCGATTTTCATTTGAATCAGTTACATCAGTGAGTTCCGTCAGACTTTTTATTAGTATCATTCAGGGTGACTGTGTGAGCAGGGGCCATACAGCCATCGCACAGTTTTATTGTAATCAGCTACATCAGTTAGCTATTTCAGACTTTTGATAAGTATAATTTTGCATGACTGTGTGAGCAGGGGCCATACAGCCATATCACAGATTTCTAAATTTAATCCGTCCATTATGTCACTGAGTTATGACAATTTAGAGTAAATTGTTATTATTTAAATTCATGTTTACTGTGTGGGCAGGGGCCATACAGCCATCTTACCGATTTCATTTTAATCAATTACATTAACGAGCTATTTCAGCTTTTTGATAAGTACAATTCAGCGTGACCGTGGGAGCAGGGGCTATACAGCCAGATCACAGTTTTTCAAATTAAATCATTTCATTATGTCACTGAGCTATGACCATTCAGCCTAAATTGTTATCATTTAAATTCATGGTGACTGTGTGAGCAGGGGCCATACAGCCATCTTACCAATTAATTTTCACTTCTAATTATTTCAAGCTGGTTTAACTTTACAGCTTTTAAACACGTTTGAGCTTCGTATCGATGTGGCATTAGTGAGGCTGATATTATAAGTTGACTGTGTGAGCTGACAGGCTATGCAGCCATTTCCTTTATTCTAGCTACAGTAGCCCATTTCTGTTGGTTACATCAATCCACTTCTGTATCCAAGACTTAGGAAAACATTACTTAAAACTCATTTGCTTATGTAGGCCATTTTATTCCCATCTAGTGTCCAGTGCTTAGTGAATAAGTGCAATTTATGATGGCTGTGTGAACAAGGGCCATACAGTTATCTCATTCATTTTCACTTTTAAACTGTTAGTTAACTTAAGTGATTCACACTTTTTGATCTGTGTCAGATACAATGACAGTGTGAGCAAGGGCCATACACCCCTCACATTCATTCAAACTGGTACATTTCTGTTGGTTACACTGATCCATTTCAGTAAGCAGGGCTTGGTAAACAGCCTTACCATTCTATTACTATATGTTTATGTGCATAACCTCCACTGAACTAAACTGGTGGAACTAAGCTGTAAGTGACAGTGACAAAGAATGTATACAATGTCCTATTGCTATGGACACACATGAGCCGTTATGGTGCTAGCTGACTCTATTGTTGTAAGGTGTACACGGTTGGATGATTATAATACATGTATATTCATCTCAGCTCTCGCACATTGACCCCCTTTTTATTTTTAATGTGGTATCTTCCTTACCTTTAACCCCCAGAGGTTTTGTGTGACTGCATTGGTTGGGGGATACGTTCCCAATTTTTCCCATGTGGTTTCACGCTGGGAAAAAAAGTGGTAAAAATCGGCCAAAAGATTGAGTGGGGGCGTGATAGGCACAAAACATTTTTGGAGTTCTTGGGGCTATAACTTTCTTTCCTTTAAGGGCATGACACTGAAATTAATACAGGCAACAATACTTCACTCCAGGAAAATTTTGGAATAGGCGTTTTGTTGGTAGAGAGTCACGTGACCCTCTAGTGGCCAATTAAAAAATCAAAACTCCCAAAGACTTCTCCTCCAAGAGAATTAAACCTGAAAGTGTGATACTTTGCACAAATATAGTGCACATAAAATTAAAGAACTTGTCCGATTTGGAATCTCAAATTTCATTTTTGTGACGTCACAACTGATGACGTCACAAAATGGACTTTTTGGTCATGCGCAGTACTAACCCAAAAAATGTAGAATTTGAAAGAAAAACTTAAGACAAATAGAAAGTGAAAGTCTCAACTCATTATCTTCTATAGTTTAAGAGATATTTGTGACATTCCACGCATATTTTTAAACAAACTTTGGACACATTTTGTGGCCGATTTTTAGCACTTTTTTTCCCAGCGTGTTTTTCGGGTTTTCGTATCAGGCGGCGCACACCTTTTTCCATTGTACATTTTGATTTGTAGGTACCAGTAGTTTCTGTTGGCGGTCGTCTTGCTTTGGCCTTGGGTGGGGCGGCCCTTTCACTCGTTCCTTGCTCTGGGCTGTGGCGGGTGTGCCCTCACCTTTGCTGGGATAATGTTCTTGTGTATCTAGTTTTCCCAGCTTTATATGCTTTAATTTAATAAACGGCCACTCCCGTGGCCAAAATATCCCATAATGGGATTGTGATTATTTTGTGTCCCAGCAAACAGAGCTCACCCAAAGCGAGACTCCGCCAACATCAATAACTTTCGTAATATGTAAAGGAACATGAAGCATAAAGACTTTTTCCTGACCTATATGGCCTAAAAAAATAGTTGGAAAAATGGCCATTTTTGGACCAAAACCATGCGTTAACCCCTTTGGAAAAATGTCAATTTTCTCGACTTTTTAAACTTCTTGTTTTTATAGCTTAGAAAGGCGTTTTTTCGTTCTAGAATATCATAAAAGACATTTTCCTGACCTATATTGGCTAAACAAAAAAAAGTTTGAAAAATGGCAATTTTTGGATCAAAACCATGGGTTAACCCCTTTGGAAAAATGTCAATTTTTGGACTTTTTGAACTTCTTGTTTTTACAAGTTAGAAATGCGTTTTTTCGTTCTAGAATATCACAAAAAACATTTTCCTGACCTATATTGCCTAAAAAAAAAAAGTTGGAAAAAAGGTCATTTTTGGACCAAAACCATGGGTTAACCCCTTTGGAAAAATGTCAATTTTCTCGATTTTTTAAACTTCTTGTTTTTATAGCTTAGAAAGGCGTTTTTTCGTTCTAGAATATCATAAAAGACATTTTTTTGACCTATATTGCCTAAAAAAAAAAAAGTTGGAAATATGGTTATTTTTGGACCAAAACCATCGGTTAACCCCTTTGGAAAAATGTCAATTTTTGGACTTTTTAACCTTTTTGTTTTTATAGCTTAGAAAGGCGTTTTTTCGTTCTAGAATATCATAAAAGACATTTTCCTGACCTATATTCCTTAAAAAAAAAACTTGGAAAAATGGCCATTTTTGGACCAAAACCATGGGTTAACCCCTTTGGAAAAATGTTAATTTTTCGACTTTTTGAACTTCTTGTTTTTATAGGTAAAAAGGGCGTTTCTTCGTTCTAGAATATCATAGACATTTACCTGACCTATATGGCGTAAAAAAAAGTTAGAAAAATGGCCATTTTTGGACCAAAACCATGGGTTAACCCCTTTCGAAATATGTCTATTTTTCGACTTTTTAAAACTTCTTGTTTTTAGAGCTTAGAAAGGCGTTTTTTCCTTCTAGAATATCATAAAAGACATTTTCCTGATATATATTGCCTAAAAAAAAAAAGTTTGAAAAATGACCATTTTTGGACCAAAACCATGGGTTAACCCCTTTGGAAAAATGTCAATTTTTCGCCTTCTTGAACTTGTTGTTTTTATACGTTAGAAAGGCGTTTTTTCGTTCTAGAATATCATAAAAGACAGTATCCTGACCTATATTCCCTAAAAAAAAACGCTGGAAAAATGGCCATTTTTGGACCAAAACCATGGGTTAACCCCTTTGCAAAAATTTTAATCTTTCGACTTTTTGAACTTTTTGATTTTATAGCTTAGAAAGGCGTTTTTTCGTTCTAGAATATCATAAAATACATTTTCCTGACCTATATTGCCTAAAAAAAAAAGTTTAAAAAAATGGCCATTTTTGTACCAAAACCATGGGTTAACCCCTTTGGAAAAATGTCAATTTTTCGACTTTTTGAACTTCTTGTTTTTACAGCTTAGAAATGCGTTTTTTCGTTCTAGAATATCATATAAAACATTTTCCTGACCTATATTGCCTAAAAAAAAAAAGTTGGAAAAATGGCCATTTTTGGACCAAAACCATGGGTTAACCCCTTTGGAAAAATATCAATTTTTCGACTGTTTGAACTTTTTTTTTTTATAGCCTAGAAAGGCGTTTTTCGGCTTTAGAATATCGTCAAAGACATTTTCCTGGCCTATATTGCCTAAAAAAAAGAAATTGGAAAAATGGCCATTTTTCGACCAAACCCATGGGTTAATCCCTTTGGAAAAATGTCAATTTTTCGAGTTCTTGAACTTTTTGTTTTTATACCCTAGAAAGGCGTTTTTTGGCTCTAGAATATCGTCCAAGACATTTTCCTGACCTATATTGCCTAAAAAAAAAAAGTTGGAAAAAATGGCCATTTTTGGACCAAAACCATGGGTTAACTCCTATGGAAAAATGACAATTTTTCGATTTTTTGATCTTGTTATTTTTATAGCCTAGACAGGCATTTTTCGGCTTTAGAATATCGTCAAAGACATTTTCCTTGCCTCTATTGCCTAAAAAAAAGAAATTGGAAAAATGGCCATTTTTCGACCAAAACCATGGGTTAATCCCTTTGGAAAAATGTCAATTTTTCGAGTTCTTGAACTTTTTGTTTTTATACCCTAGAAAGGCGTTTTTTGGCTCTAGAATATCGTCCAAGACATTTTCCTGACCTATATTGCCTAAAAAAAAAAGTTGGAAAAAATGGCCATTTTTGGACCAAAACCATGGGTTAACTCCTATGGAAAAATGACAATTTTTCGATTTTTTGATCTTGTTATTTTTATAGCCTAGAAAGGCGTTTTTCGGCTTTAGAATATCGTCAAAGACATTTTCCTTGCCTCTATTGCCTAAAAAAAAGAAATTGGAAAAATGGCCATTTTTCGACCAAAACCATGGGTTAATCCCTTTGGAAAAATGTCCATTTTTCCACTTTTTGAACTTGTTGTTTTTATAGCCTAGAAAGGCGTTTTTTGGCTCAAGAATATCGTGAAAGAAATTTTCCTGGCCTATATTGCCTAAAAAAAAAAAAAGTTGGAAAAATCGCCATTTTTGAACCAAAACCTTGGATTAACCCCTATGGAAAAATGGTCAATTTTTCGACTGTTTGAACTTGTTGTTTTTATAGCCTAGAAAGGCGTTTTTTGGCTCTAAAATATCGTGAAAGACATTTTCCTTGGGTATATTGCTTAAAAAAAAAAAGTTGGAAAAAAGGCCATTTTTGGACCAAAACCATGGGTTAACCCCTATGGAAAAATGTCAATTATTCGATTTTTTGAACTTGTTATTTTTATAGCCTAGAAAGGGGTTTTTCGGCTTTAGAATATCGTCAAAGATATTTTCCTGGCCTATATTGCCTAAAAAATAGAAATTCGAAAAATTGCCAATTTTCGACAAAAACCATGGGTTAATCCCTTTGGAAAAATGTCCATTTTTTGACTTTTTAAACTTGTTGTTTTTATACCCTAGAAGGCGTTTTTTGGCTCTAGAATATCGCCAATGACATTTCCTTGCGTATATTGCCTAAAAAAAAAAAGTTGGCAAAATGGCCATTTTTGAACCAAAACCATGGGTTAACCCCTATGGAAAAAATGTCCATTTTTCGACTTTTTGAACTTGTTATTTTTATAGCCTAGAAAGACGTTTTTTGGCACTAGAATATTGCCTAAGAAAATTTTTTCGGCCTATATTGCGTAAATAAAGAACTTGGAAAAATGGTCATTTTTGGACCAAAACCATGGGTTAACCCCTTTGGAAAAATGTCAATTTTTCGACTTTTTGAACTTGTTGTTTTTATAGCCTAGAAAGGCGTTTTTTGCCTCTAAAAAATCGTCAAAGACATTTTCTTGGCGTATATTGCCTAACAAAAAAAAGTTGGAAAAATGGCCATTTTTGGACCAAAACCATGGCTAAACTCCTTTGGAAAAATGTCAATTTTTCGATTTTTTTAACTTGTTATTTTTATATCGTAGAAGGGCGTTTTTCGGCTTTAGAATATCGTCAAAGATATTTTCCTGGCCTATATTGCCTAAAAAAAAAAATTCGAAAAATGGCCATTTTTGGACCAAAACCATGGATTAACCCCAGTGGAAAAATGTCAATTTTTCGACTTTTTGAATTTGCTGTTTTTATAGCCTAGAAAGGCGTTTTTTCGCACTAGAATATTGCCAAAGACATTTTTTTGGCCTAAATTGCGTAACAAAAATAGTTGGAAAAATGGCCATTTTTGGACCAAAACCATGGGTTAACCCCTTTGGAAAAATGTCAATTTTTCGACTTTTTGAACTTGTTGTTTTTATAGCCTAGAAAGGCGTTTCTTGGCTCTAAAATATCGTCAAAGAAATTTTTCCTGGCGCATATATCCTAAAAAAAAAAAGTTGGAAAAATGGCCATTTCTGGACCAAAACCATGGGTTAACCCCTTTGGAAAAATGTCAATTTTTCGACTTTTTGAACTTGTTGTTTTAATAGAATAGAAAGGCGTTTTTTGGCTCAAGAATATCGTGAAAGACATTTTCCTAGCCTATATTGCTTAAAAAAAAAAGTTGGAAAAATGGCCATTTTTGGACCAAAACCTTGGATTAACCCCTCTGGAAAAATGTCAATTTTTCGACTGATTGAACTTGTTGTTTTTATAGCCTAGAAAGGCGTTTTTTGGCTCTAAAATATCGTCAAAGACATTTTCTTGTCGTATATTGCCTAAAAAAAAAAAGTTGGAAAAATGGCCATTTTTGGACCAAAACCATGGGTTAACCGGTATGGAAAATTGTCAATTTTTCGATTTTTTGAACTTGTTATTTTTATAGCCTACAAAGGCGTTTTTCGGCTCTAGAATATCGTCAAAGACATTTTCCTGGCCTATATTGCTTAAAAAAAAAAGTTGGAAAAACGGCCATTTTTGGACCAAAACCTTGGATTAACCCCTCTGGAAAAATGTCAATTTTTCGACTGTTTGAACTTTTTGTTTTTATAGCCTAGAAAGGCGTTTTTTGCCTCTAAAATATCCTCAAAGACATTTTCTTGTCGTATATTGCCTAAAAAAAAAAAGTCGGAAAAATGGCAATTTTGGACCAAAACGATGGGTTAACCCCTATGGAAAATTGTCAATTTTTTGACTTTTTAAACTTGTTTTTTTATAGCCTAGAAGGAGTTTTTTGGCTCTAGAATATCGTCAAAGACATTTTTCTGGCCTATATTGCATAAAAAAAAAAGTTGGAAAAATGGCCATTTTTGGACCAAAACCATGGGTTAACACCTTTGAAAAAATGTCAATTTTTCGATATTTTTAACTTGTTTTTTTTATAGCCTAGAAAGGCGTTTTGTGGCTCTAGAATATCGTCAAAGACATTTTCCTGGTCTATATTGCCTAAAATAAAAAAGTTGGAAAAATGGCCATTTTTGGACCAAAACCATGGGTTAACCCCTTTCGAAAAATGTCGATTTTTTAACTTTTTGAACTTGTTGTTTTTATAGCCTAGAAAGGCGTTTTTTGGCACTAGAATATCGCCAAAGACATTTTTTTTTTGCCAATATTGCGTAAAAAAAAAAAGTTGGAAAAATGGCCATTTTTGGACCAAAACCATGGGTTAACCCCGTTGCAAAAATGTCCATTTTTCGACTTTTTGAACTTGTTGTTTTTATAGCCTAGAAAGGCGTTTTTTGGCTCTAGAATATCGTCAAACACATTTTCCTTGCCTATATTGAGTAAAAAAAAAAGGTTAAAAAATGGCCATTTTTGGACAAAAACCATGGGTTAACCCCTTTGGAAAAATGTCCATTTTTCGACTTTTTAAACTTGTTGTTTTTATAGCCTAGAAAGGCGTTTTTCGGCTCTAGAATATCGTCAAAGACATTTTCCTTGCCTATATTGCCTAAAATAAAAAAGTTGGAAAAATGGCCATTTTTGGACAAAAACCTTGGATTAACCCCTATGAAAAAATGTCAATTTTTCGACTTTTTGAACTTCTTGTTTTTACAGCTTAGAAAGAAGTTTTTTTCGTTCTAGAATATCATAAAAGACATTTTCCTGACCTATATTTCCCAAAAAAGAAAAGTTCGAAAAATGGCCATTTTTCGACCAAAACCATGGGTTAACGCCTTTGGAAAAATGTCAATTTTTCGACTTTTTGAATATGTTTTTATAGGTTAGAAAGGCGTTTTTTCGTTCTAGAATATCATAAAAGACATTTTCCTGTCCTATATGGCCTAAAAAAAAGGGTTGGAAAAATGGCCATTTTTGGACCAAAACAATGGATTAACCCCTTTAGAAAAATGTCAATTTTTCGACTTTTTGGATTTGGTTTTATTGGTTAGAAAGGCGTTTTTTCGTTCTAGAATATCATAAAAGACATTTTCCTGACCTATATTGCCTAAAAAAAAACAAGTTAGAAATATGCTTATTTTTGGACTAAAACCATGGGTTAACCCCTTTGGAAAAATGTCAATTTTTCGACTTTTTGAAGTTTTTGCTTTTATAGCTTAGAAAGGCGTTTTTTCGTTCTAGAATATCATAAAATACATTTTCCTAACCTATATTCCCTAAAAAAAAAGTTGCAAAAATGGCCATTTTTGGACCAAAACCATGGGTTAACCCCTTTGGAAAAATGTCTATTTTTCGACTTTTTGAAGTTTTTGCTTTTATAGCTTAGAAAGGCGTTTTTTCGTTCTAGAATATCATAAAAGACATTTTCCTGACCTATATTGCCTAAAAAAAAAAAATGTTTGAAAAATGGCCATTTTTGGACCAAAACCATGGGTTAACCCTTTTGGAAAAATGTCAATTTCTCGACTTTTTGAACTCCTTGTTTTTATAGCTTAGAAGGGCGTTTTTTCGTTCTAGAATATCATAAAAGACATTTTTCTGACGTATATTGCCTAAAAAAAAAAAGTTGGAAATATGGTTATTTTTGGACCAAAACCATGGGTTAACCCCTTTGGAAAAATGTGAATTTTTCGACTTTTTGAACTTTTTGTTTTTATAGCTTAGAAAGGCGTTTTTTCGTTCTAGAATATCATAAAAGACATATTGCTGACCTATATTCCCTAAAAAAAAAACTTGCAAAAATGGCCATTTTTGGACCAAAACAATGGGTTATCTCCTTTCGAAAAATTTCAATTTTTCGACTTCTTGAACTTCTTGTTTTCAGAGCTTAGAAAGGCGTTTTTTCGTTCTAGAATATCATAAAAGACATTTTCCTGACCTATATTTTCAAAACAAAAAAAAGGTTGAAAAATGGAAATTTTTGGATCAAAACCATGGGTTAACCCCATTGGAAAAATGTCAATTTTTTGACGTTTTGAACTTCTTGTTTTTACAAGTTAGAAATGCGTTTTTTCGTTCTAGAATATCATAAAAGACATTTTGCTGACCTTTGTTGTTTTTATAGCCTAGAAGGCGTTTTTTGGCTCTAGAATATCGTCAAAGACATTTTTCTGGCCTATATTGCATTAAAAAAAAAGTTGAAAAAAATGGCCATTTTTGGACCAAAACCATGGGTTAACACCTTTGAAAAAATGTCGATTTTTCGATATTTTAAACTTGTTGTTTTTATAGCCTAGAAAGGCGTTTTGTGGCTCTAGAATATCGTCAAAGACATTTTCCTGGCCTATATTGCCTAAAATAAAAAAGTTGGAAAAATGGCCATTTTTGGACCAAAACCATGGGTTAACCCCTTTCGAAAAATGTCGATTTTTTAACTTTTTGAACTTGTTGTTTTTATAGCCTTGAAAGGCGTTTTTTGGCACTAGAATATCGCCAAAGACATTTTTTTTGGCCAATATTGCGTAAAAAAAAAGTTGGAAAAATGGCCATTTTTGGACCAAAACCATGGGTTAACCCCGTTGCAAAAATGTCCAGTTTTCGACTTTTTGAACTTGTTGTTTTTATAGCCTAGAAAGGCGTTTTTTGGCTCTAGAATATCGTCAAACACATTTTCCTTGCCTATATTGAGTAAAATAAAAAGTTGAAAAAATGGCCATTTTTGGACAAAAACCATGGGTTAACCCCTTTGGAAAAATGTCCATTTTTCGACTTTTTAAACTTGTTGTTTTTATAGCCTAGAAAGGCGTTTTCTGGCTCTAGAATATCGTCAAAGATATTTTCCTTGCCTATATTGCCTAAAATAAAAAAGTTGGAAAAATGGCCATTTTTGGATAAAAACCTTGGATTAACCCCTATGGAAAAATGTCAGTTTTTCGACTTTTTGAACTTCTTGTTTTTACAGCTTAGAAAGGCGTTTTTTCGTTCTAGAATATCATAAAAGACATTTTCTTGACCTATATTGCCTAAAAAAAAACAAGTTAGAAATATGCTTATTTTTGGACTAAAACCATGGGTTAACCCCTTTGGAAAAATGTCAATTTTTCGACTTTTTGAAGTTTTTGCTTTTATAGCTTAGAAAGGCGTTTTTTCGTTCTAGAATATCATAAAAGACATTTTCCTAACCTATATTCCCTAAAAAAAAAGTTTGAAAAATGGCCATTTTTGGACCAAAACCATGGGTTAACCCCTTTGGAAAAATGTCAATTTTTCGACTTTTTGAAGTTTTTGCTTTTATAGCTTAAAAAGGCGTTTTTTCGTTCTAGAATATCATAAAAGACATTTTCCTAACCTATATTCCCTAAAAAAAAAAGTTGGAGAAATGGCCATTTTTAGACCAAAACCATGGGTTAACCCCTTTGGAAAAATGTGGATTTTTCGAGTTTTTGAACTTGTTGTTTTTATAGCCTGGAAAGGCGTTTTCTGGCTCTAGAATATCGTCAAAGACATTTTCCTGGCCTATATTGCCTAAAATAAAAAAGTTGGAAAAATGGCCATTTTTGGACAAAAACCTTGGATTAACCCCTTGGAAAAATGTCAATTTTTCGACTTTTTGAAGTTTTTGCTTTTATAGCTTAGAAAGGCGTTTTTTCGTTCTAGAATATCATAAAAGACATTTTCCTGACCTATACTCCCTAAAAAAAAACGTTGGAAAAATATCCATTTTTTGACCAAAACCATGGGTTAACCCCTTTGAAAATATGTGAATTTTTCTAGTTTTTGAACTTCTTGTTTTTAGAGCTTAGAAAGGCGTTTTTTCCATCTAGAATATCATAAAAGACATTTTCCTGACCTATATTGCCTAAAAAAAAAAACTTTTGAAAAATGACCATTTTTCGACCAAAACCATGGGTTAACCCCTTTGGAAAAATGTGAATTTTTCGAATTATTGACTTCTTGTTTTTACAGCTTAGAAAGGCGTTTTTTCGTTCTAGAATATTATAAAAGACATTTTCCTGACCTATATTGCCTAAAAAAAAAAAAGTTAGAAATAGGTTTTTTTTTGCACCAAAACCATGGGTTAACCCCTTTGGAAAAACGTTAATTTTTCGACTTTTTGAACTTGTTGTTTTTATAGCCTAGAAAGGCGTTTTCTCGTTCTAGAATATCGTAAAAGACATTTTCCTGACCTATATTGCCTAAAACAAAAAAATGTTTGAAAAATGGCAATTTTTAGACCAAAACCATGGGTTAACCCCTTTGGAAAAATGTCAATTTTTCGACTTTTTGAACTTCTTGTTCTTATAGCTTAGAAAGGCGTTTTTTCGTTCTAGAATATCATAAAAGACATTTTCCTGACCTATATGGCCTAAAAAAAAAAGTTGGAAAAATGGCCATTTTTGGACCAAAACCATGGGTTAACCCCTTTGGTAAAATGTCAATGTTTCGACTTTTTTAACTTCTTGTTTTTACAGCTTGGAAAGGCGTTTTTTCGTTCTACAATATCATAAAAAACATTTTGCTGACCTATATTGCCTAAAAAAAAAAAGTTGGAAAAATGGCCATTTTTGGTCCAAAACCATGGGTTAACCCCTTTGGAAAAATGTCAATTTTCTCAACTTTTTAAACTTCTTGTTTTTATAGCTTAGAAAGGCGTTTTTTCGTTCTAGAATATCATAAAAGACATTTTCCTGACCTATATTGCCTAAAAAAAAAAATGTTTGAAAAATAGCAATTTTTGGACCAAAACCATGGGTTAACCCCTTTCGAAAAATGTCAATTTTTCGACTTTTTGAACTTCTTGTTTTTATAGCTTAGAAAGGCGTTTTCTCGTTCTGGAATATCATAAAAGACATTTTCCTCACCTATATTGCCTAAAAAAAAAAAAGTTTGAAAAATGACCATTTTTGGACCAAAACCATCGGTTAACCCCTTTGGAAAAATGTCAGTTTTTCGACTTTTTGAACTTGTTTTTTTTATAGCTTAGAAAGGCGTTTTTTCGTTCTAGAATATCATAAAAGACATTTTCCTGACCTATTTTGCCTAAACAAAAAAAAGTTGGAAAAATGGCCATTTTTGGACCAAAACCATGGGTTAACCCCTTTGGAAAAATGTCAATTTTTCGACTTTTTGAACTTCTTGTTTTTACAGGTTAGAAATGCGTTTTTTCGTTCTAGAATATCACAAAAAACATTTTCCTGACCTATATTGCCTAAAAAAAAAAAGTTGGAAAAATGGCCATTTTTGGACCAAAACCATGGGTTAACCCCTTTGGAAAAATTTCAGTTTTTCGACTTTTTGAACTTCTTGTTCTTATAGCTTAGAAAGGCGTTTTTTTGTTCTAGAATATCATAAAAGACATTTTCCTGACCTATGTGGCCTAAAAAAAAAAGTTGGAAAAATGGCGATTTTTGGACGAAAACCATGGGTTAACCCCTTTGGAAAAATGTTAATTTTTACATCACGATACCTTTCCGAAAGTTATATATTGGAGATTTACTAATCTCGCAAACTTAGGTAGTTGAGGGGTAATTAGCTCCGGGTCGCACTAGTTTTACGAAGAGACAATGTACTCATATGGTTGGATAAAATTGGCCACTATTGTGACGATTTATTAATATAACAGTAAAAAGTCACGCCACGCTTAACAAACTAATCAGAGCGTGACGTGACATGGAAAAAATTAAGTAATTTAATGTCTCTTCGGAAAAGGTGGGGAAGAAATAAGCGCCTTCCGAGAGAGAACTTAACACTGGCTGGCGAGGAGGGGGAAGTAGGTGGGAAAATTTGAACAGATAACTTGCCACACGATGGTGTAGAGGTAGAAAGGGGCCCTCGTATTTGCGCAACGTACTATAAAGTAATCCTCGATCACGTGTTCCCTAGTACCCAGTTCACGCAGCCAGTGCCTGATAACAACAGGTATCCCGACGCAAAAATGTAATTATGTTTGGGACATAATTTTTATTTTTACATCACGATACCTTTCCGAAAGTTATATATTGGAGATTTACTAATCTCGCAAACTTAGGTAGTTGAGGGGTAATTAGCTCCGGGTCGCACTAGTTTTACGAAGAGACAATGTTCTCATATGGTTGGATAAAATTGGCCACTATTGTGACGATTTATTAATATAACAGTAAAAAGTCACGCCACGCTTAACAAACTAATCAGAACGTGACGTGACATGGAAAAAATTAAGTAATTGAATGTCTCTTCGGAAAAGGTGGGGAAGAAATAAGCGCCACAAGGCACACAGCGTGTGACCACCCCACCAAGATCCGGAACTAAGAACCCCGAGGAGTATTAAACTGAAAACAGCGAGGATATAAGAAAATGCTGTAAAGTACGGTCATTTCCAGCAGCCCCTGGCTGACCTAGTCATGAACCGCACGCGAACTGACGTTGAAAACAGAGGTTAAATAACATAGCAAATCGCGCCAGGACCGTAGCTCCTTCGTAAGACAGATAACATATTGATAAAGTAATACATGAGAACAGATTGGTAAAGTACATAGTAAGTGATAGCGGAAAGAGGCCACAGTGAAAAAACCCTTTCAGTATGGCAGCCCCTGACTGACCCACGCATCAGAGAATCCACCGTGGCCCGTGAAAGCTAACCAGAGATGAAGACAAAATATACTGGTCCCATAACGGATGTTTTTAAAAATAGCCTTAGTGACAATCACCACTGCATAGCAGCTCCTGACTGACCTATACAACGGAGATCCAACGGCGGCTTGACTAGTGTCTTTGAAACGTTTAAAAACAATTAGTTAGCCTTGAGTGAAGGCGGACGAATGTAAGTTCTAAAAGCGTCCGAACTCCATCTACCTAAGGCACGTATTTGTGAATCCGAAAAACCTTTCGCAGACGCATGGCACGCTGCACCAATGCGAAAGCTATGGCTCTTGTAGCGAGAACAATCAAGGCCGCAAAAGTTCAAAGCACGACGGAGCTCAGTGTTAAAATTATTTGTCGAGACTGCCCCGCCGGCTGCACACGTGAACAAGGGGCCTTTATGGTAACCCCTAAGTTTAATGTAGTCGATTAAGGTCTGCACGGGGCAAAACGTTTCTGACGGTTCGCTTTCTATTGTTATGACAAACGGCCGATTATTCGTGTTGTGTTTAAACTTAGTGATCACAATCTTGACAGCCGTCACTCGAGAAGATTGTTTCAAAAAAGTGACTTGATCAAATTGCACAACGGTGTCAACTTGCTGTTTACTATTACAAGATAATTCACCTATTCTGAAGAAACCATAGAATGCTGTCATGAACATTGCCCCGAACAGAGATCTACGATAGGCAGATGGGCTAGTATGCTGTAAAGCTCGAACTAATTCGTACAATAATGGACGTGAAATGGGCATACGAACATCGGCTTGACCACGGCGGCCGACGGCCACAAGAAGCTTTTCAACTAAAAATGACTTGGTCGGGTCGTAGTGGCCTTTGATCTTATGTACATATGCTATTGCTGATAGGTACGAGTTTATGGTCGCAGGAGCAAGGCCCTTGGGACATAAAAAGGAAATGAATAATGCGATACACGCGGTCGAAACAGGCAAATGTAAATTGGCACCCTGATAGCGGGTATAGAATTCAGTAAAGACAACCCAAGCACGTGAGTATTGTTTGCGAGACTGCTCCGACAATGAGGAATGTAGTAATTCCTTTAACGTATCGACCACTTCTGCGGGAGAAGGGTCTCGGGAACATGAGTTGGCTCTGGGTCGGCATCTGGGAATGCTTTCCTGAAATCTACAATCTGTAAACGAGAAATTAAGTCCGCCCGGGTATTGTCAACACCGGGGATATGATAAGCCCGAAACAAAATATTATGACGTAGTGATGTTAGGACAAGGTCACGTACTAAGATCATGATCATGGGGTGTTTTGAAGTCTGCTTATTAATAATGTCAACCAAAGCCGCATTATCAGTAAACAGAGAGACACATTGATTGCTCATTTGACATCCCCACACGTGGAGCGAGATAGTAATCGGAAAGAGCTCCAAAAATGCAATGTTCAATGATTTCCAGTTGGCAGGCCATTCTCCGCAAAACCAATGTTTCCCAAAAAGTGCGCCATAGCCCTTTGAGCCCGCGGCGTCGGTGTAAAGTTTGAGAGGCGGTGAAACCTGCCACGGTTCGTCCAGAAAAAATGTACGGCCGTTAAAATCTCTTAAAAATTGAAGCCATACTAATAAATCTCGACGACAGGCTTCAGTAATCCGTATACGATGGCGAGGGAGACGGACACCCTTTGTGAGATCAACAAGCCTCCGAAGAAAGGCCCGACCAGGTAGAACAACTGAACAAGTAAAATTTAATAATCCAATCAAAGATTGAAGTTCTTTCAGGGTAGTTTTACGGCGTCTGTGCATGTCCAATAACTGAGCATTGCATTTTTGAAGCTTATCGTCCGGCAAACGCGCTTCCATATTAATCGTGTCGAGTGTTATCCCAGCAAACTGTAAAGTGGTTGAAGGACCTTCCGTTTTTTCATGTGCTATAGGTACCCCTAAACAATCACATAGGCTCAAAAAGTTGTTTAAATCGGAGGCACATTTCCCTTGAGAAGTAGCAATAAACAAGAAATCATCCAGAATATGCAAAACACCGGAAACACAGAGAGAATGCTTAGCAAGCCACTCGAGCGCAGTGCTTAAAGCTTCAAATATAGCGCAAGACGAAGAACAGCCCATGGGCAGACACCGGTCAAAAAAGTACGAATTATTCCATGTCATACCCAGTAAATGGTAGTCGTCAGGGTGAATCGGAATAATGCGGAAAGCTGATTTCATATCGGTCTTGGCCATGTAGCAACCCCTACCTAACGACTTAATGAGTGTAATAGCATCACCTATTGAAGCATATTGAACCGACGAAAATTGGTCCGGAATAAAATCATTCACCGACGATCCATCTGGGTACGACAAATGGTGTATAATACGAAATTCCCCTGGAGTTTTCTTTGGAACTACGCCTAAAGGTGAAGAAATAAAATTATCAAAAGGTGGACGAGAAAATGGACCTACAATTCTACCAGCGCACCATTCTTTCTCAAGTTTAGCAGCTAAAATTTCAGGTTGATCCTTCGCACTGCGCAAATTTGAAGCAAGACGTAATTGGCTAGTACCAACAAACCCAACGCGAAATCCAAACGAAAAGCTATCAATCAAAAATTGCTTAAGACGAGGGTCGTAATGTTGTAAAAGGAGGCGAAGGGTGGATACTTTTACCGGCGTAACTGGCGGGCTGTTTATTATGTGATGGAGTTGCGATAGTTCTATCTCCGGCTGGTTTGGGAATGTTTGAGGCAGATTGACAGGACGTAGCTGCATGTCTACCACCACATTTGGAGCATTTATGGTCATATCTGCAGCCCGCACAGGGACGACCGGCGTTGAACGTGAAACACACCCCTCTGACCATTGATTGTTTTCCCCTGAACCTCGAGTTGGGTTTGTCGGTTGCAAAGTATCCAGATTTGGCACGAAAAGTCACCGCGCGATGCCATAACTCCCAATGTACCACTCCCCAAGGGTACATTGGTGGGTTGCCTTGACGAAGATACCGGAACTGTTCATCGTAATAGTTCCAGTCCCCCCCACGTGTGGCGATGTCGCGCACTGTTTCGCAAAATTGCATCAAATTTGGCGTCTCTCTGGGGAATTTTTCACAGTAGACTGCAACAAAAGAGTGGAAAGCCGACACCCACTCGTGAATAGACGTCAATTTCTTTGCATTGTTTACCGGTTCGAATGTAAAATTAGGGGTTTTAGACCCAATTCCGGCGGTGGGAGCGGTGGTAGATAATGCGAACTTATCCGGATTAGGGGACGGATCTAGAAGAGAGCCAAAGTTGACGAATTCCTCCGCCCAGATCTTACTCTTTAGGCGTGCACTCAAGCGGCTACCTAAGGGCACACCTATACTAGAAAATAAAGGCGCACTGGGTAATGTCTCGCTACCTGACGACTCAACGGCCCCAACTGGAGTATTGGTAAGAGATAGCACATCGCGTTGCACTGCGTCGGCGACCAGATTGATGGAACGGGAAGTATTCTGGGCTGCGTTGGTCGACTGTATCGCCGTTTTCACTGCAGCTACAATAGACGAAACCATTGCATCGGAAAGGCCCTCCGATCCCACACCAGATGTAGACGCCTCAACGGCCGCTTGGGAGGGGGGGATTTCGACCGGGTCAGGAACAAATTGTACGTTGACGGTATCATCTGCCGGTCCTGCTGTTCGACGCGATTTCCTTCGTGGCGGCATGCTGATTAATAAGGCCTATAAAACTTAGCTAGAGTTAATTCGGACATGTTATAGGCAAAGTCGGGATTAGACAACAAGGAGAATCAAGGGGGCAGAATGCATTGTACGCTAATTCAAACATGCAGGATGCCCATTAACCAGTTACAACAATCGTATTTCATCATATGTGATGTGAGAGCGTCAGTCACGGGCCGATCACATAGGTATCTATAAAGACACATGTAAAAGCGTTAATAGCTGGAGTGAATTGGGCACGTCAACGACGGCCGGATTTAGTTGTCACTCAGGCAACATAACGCAACAAATTCCAAAGACCATGATTGACATAAATCAGGGATGGGCATCACACAGGAATGCACAGAATCCCAAAGCAACTATTAAATTGCAATAAAAGCACATGGACAGAACATAGAAAGACACCAAAAGCCCACTGAACGCAACTCCTTGGCCAAGGCTGTGAACTTGCCAAAAATTAAAACTGGTTGGGCGAGAAATTCGTTATGTTGTTATGCGTTTTAAACAATGCAGTACTGCCCCCCTTACACTCCTGTACAGTTTATGCTGCCCTTCTGTATTTAAGTGGACACCATCGTATGACAAGTATGAACGGGAAGCCCGCCAAAATCCCCGATGCGTCCAATATATGGCAAAGGGGAGCGGTTCTAAGACCCCTTGAAGGTACTGCGCCAGGATTTGTACGTTTGCATTGAACGCCCCAACCGGGTGCCTTTTAACGGTTTGACCGACACAAACTAAGCGAACCCCGTACTCATTATGAAGTAAACAGACCAAATCCTCGATGGCAGAGCCAACAGATGCTGGAGAGGACCGACGGCGTGTGAGGTCGTTAGTACCGATTTGTAAAATTACAACATCAGGTTTAAAACGTTCTACTTCGGTTAAATCAAACCGCCTAACCTTATCGATTGTTCGACCCCCAACGCCATGCCAATGAATTGTAACCGGGGTTTTAATGTTTAAATTAAGGTTATATGTGGGACTATTCCTAATAAAAAAATCCCGGAGCCTACGTATAAAGGAGTGACCCAAAATCAGAACCCTCCGCTGTTCCATGCAGACAAAATAGAAAAACACAAAAGAATTTGCCTGAAAATTTAAACAGATAACTTGCCACACGATGGTGTAGAGGTAGAAAGGGGCCCTCGTATTTGCGCAACGTACTATAAAGTAATCCTCGATCACGTGTTCCCTAGTACCCAGTTCACGCAGCCAGTGCCTGATAACAACAGGTATCCCGACGCAAAAATGTAATTATGTTTGGGACATAATTTTTATTTTTCGACTTTTTGAACTTCTTGTTTTTATAGCTTAGAAAGGCGTTTTCTCGTTCTAGAATATTATAAAAGACATTTTCCTGACCTATATGGCCTAAAAAAAAAAGTTGGAAAAATGGCCATTTTTGGACCAAAACCATGGGTTAACCCCTTTGGAAAAATGTCAATTTTTCGACTTTTTAAACTTGTTGTTTTTATAGCTTAGACAGGCGTTTTGTCGTTCTAGAATATCATAAAAGACATTTACCTGACCTATATGCCCTAGAAAAAAAAGTTGGAAAAATGGCCATTTTTGGACCAAAACCATGGGTTAAGCCCTTTGGAAAAATGTCAGTTTTTCGACTTTTTGAACTTGTTGTTTTTATAGCTTAGAGAGGCGTTTTGTCGTTTCTAGAATATTATAAAAGACATTTACCTGACCTATATGCCATAAAAAAAAAGTTGGCAAAATGGCCATTTTTGGACCAAAACCATGGGTTAACCCCTTTGGAAAAATGTCAATTTTTCGAACTTTTGAACTTCTTGTTTTTATAGCTTAGAAGGGCGTTTTTTTGTTCTAGAATATCATAAAAGACATTTTCCTGACCTATATTGCGTAAAAAAAAAAGTTGGAAAAATGGCCATTTTTGGACCAAAACCATGGGTTAACCCCTTTGGAAAAATTTCAATCTTTCGACTTTTTGAACTTTTTGATTTTATAGCTTACAAAGGCGTTTTTTCGTTCTAGAATATCATAAAACACATTTTCCTGACCTATATGGTCTAGAAAAAAAAAGTTGGAAAAATGGCCATTTTTGGACCAAAACCATGGGTTAACCCCTTTGGAAAAATGTCAATTTTCTCGATTTTTTAAACTTCTTGTTTTTATAGGTTAGAAAGGCGTTTTTTCGTTCTAGAATATCATAAAAGACATTTTGTTGACCTATATTGCCTAAAAAAAAAAAAGTTGAAAATATGGTTATTTTTGAACCAAAACCATGGGTTAACCCCTTTGGAAAAATGTCAATTTTTTGACTTTTTGAACTTTTTGTTTATATAGCTAAGAAAGGCGTTTTTTCGTTCTAGAATATCATAAAAGACATTTTCCTGACCTATATTCCTTAAAAAAAAAAACTTGGAAAAATGGCAATTTTTGGACCAAAACCATGGGTTAACCCTTTTGGAAAAATGTTAATTTTTCGACTTTTTGAATTTCTTGTTTTTATAGGTTAGAAGGGCGTTTCTTCGTTCTAGAATATCATAAAAGACATTTACCTGACCTATATGGCGTTAAAAAAAAAGTTAGAAAAATGGCCATTTTTGGACCAAAACCATGGGTTTACCCCTTTCGAAATATGTCAATTTTTCGACTTTGTAAAACTTCTTGGTTTTAGAGCTTAGAATGGCATTTTTTCGTTCTAGAATATCATAAAAGACATTTTCCTGATTTATATTGCCTAAAAAAAAAAGTTTGAAAAATGACCATTTTTGGACCAAAACCATGGGTTAACCCCTTTGGAAAAATTTCAATTTTTCGCCTTCTTGAACTTGTTGTTTTTATAGGCTAGAAAGGCGTTTTTTCGTTCTAGAATATCATAAAAGACAGTATCCTGACCTATATTCCCTAAAAAAAAACGTTGGAAAAATGGCCATTTTTGGACCAAAACGATGGGTTAACCCTTTTGGAAAAATTTCAATCTTTCGACTGTTTGAACTTTTTGATTTTATAGCTTAGAAAGGCGTTTTTTCGCACTAGAATATCATAAAAGACATTTTCCTGACCAATATTGCCTAAAAAAAAAAAGGTTTGAAAAATGGCCATTTTTGTACCAAAACCATGGGTTAACCCTTTTGGAAAAATGTCAATTTTTCGACTTTTTGAACTTCTTGTTTTTACAGCTTAGAAATGCGTTTTTTCGTTCTAGAATATCATAAAAAACATTTTCCTGACCTATATTGCCTAAAAAAAGAAAGTTGGAAAAATGGCCATTTTTGGACCAAAACCATGGGTTAACCCGTTTGGAAAAATATCAATTTTTCGCTTTTTTGAACTTCTTGTTTTTATAGCTTAGAAAGGCGTTTTTTCGTTCTAGAATATCATAAAAGACAATTACCTGACCTATATGGCGTAAAAAGAAAGTTAGAAAAATGGACATTTTTGGACCAAAACCATGGGTTAACCCCTTTGGAAAAATGTCAATTTTTCGACTTTTTGAACATCTTGTTTTTATAGCGTAAAAAGGCGTCTTTTCGTTCCAGAATATCATAAAAGACATTTTCCTGACCTATATGGCCTAAAAAAAAAAGTTGGAAAAATGGCCATTTTTGGACCAAAACCATGGGTTAACCCCTTTAGAAAAATGTCAATTTTTCGACTTTTTGAACTTCTTGTTTTTATAGCTTAGAAGGGCGTTTTTTCGTTCAAGAATATCATAAAAGACATTTGCCTGACCTATATTCCCTGGAAAAAAAAAGTTGGAAAAATGGCCATTTTTGGACCAAAACCATGGGTTAACCCCTTTGGAAAAATGTCAATTTTTCGACTTTTTGAACTTGTTGTTTTTATAGCTTAGAAAGGCGTTTTTTCGTTCTAGAATATCATAAAAGACATTTTCCTAACCTATATTCCCTAAAAAAAAAAGTTGGAAAAATGGCCATTTTTGGACCAAAACCATGGGTTAACCTCTTTGGAAAAATGTCAATTTTTCGACTTTTTGAACTGGTTGTTTTAATAGCTTAGAAAGGCGTTTTTTCGTTCTAGAATATCATTTAACACTTTTTCCTGACCTATATGGGCTAAAAAAAAAAGTTCGAAAAATGGCAGTTTTTGGAACAAAACCATGGGTTAACCCCTTTGGAAAAATGTCAATTTTTCGACTTTTTGAACTTCTTGTTTTTATAGCTTAGAAGGGCGTTTTTTCGTTCTAGAATATCATAAAAGACATTTTCCTGACCTATATTCCCTAAAAAAAAAAAATTGTAAAAATGGCCATTTTAAAACCAAAACCATGGGTTAAGCCCTTTGAAAAAAATGTCAGTTTTTCGACTTTTTGAACTTGTTGTTTTTATAGCTTAGAAGGGCGTTTTTTCGTTCTAGAATATCATAAAAGACATTTTCCTGACCTATATTGCCTAAAAAAAAAAATTTGGAAAAATTGCCATTTTTGGACCAAAACCATGAATTAACCCCTTTGGAAAAATGTCAATTTTTCGACTTTTTGAACTTGTTGTTTTTATAGCTTAGAAAGCCGTTTTTTCGTTCTAGAATATCACAAAAAACATTTTCCTGACCTATATTGCCTAAAAAAAAAAATTTGGAAAAATTGCCATTTTTGGACCAAAACCATGGATTAACCCCTTTGGAAAAATGTCAATTTTTCGACTTTTTGAACATCTTGTTTTTATAGCGTAAAAAGGCGTCTTTTCGTTCCAGAATATCATAAAAGACATTTTCCTGACCTATATGGCCTAAAAAAAAAAGTTGGAAAAATGGCCATTTTTGGACCAAAACCATGGGTTAACCCCTTTAGAAAAATGTCAATTTTTCGACTTTTTGAACTTCTTGTTTTTATAGCTTAGAAGGGCGTTTTTTCGTTCTAGAATATCATAAAAGACATTTGCCTGACCTATATTCCCTGGAAAAAAAAAGTTGGAAAAATGGCCATTTTTGGACCAAAACCATGGGTTAACCCCTTTGGAAAAATGTCAATTTTTCGACTTTTTGAACTTGTTGTTTTTATAGCTTAGAAAGGCGTTTTTTCGTTCTAGAATATCATAAAAGACATTTTCCTAACCTATATTCCCTAAAAAAAAAAGTTGGAAAAATGGCCATTTTTGGACCAAAACCATGGGTTAACCTCTTTGGAAAAATGTCAATTTTTCGACTTTTTGAACTGGTTGTTTTAATAGCTTAGAAAGGCGTTTTTTCGTTCTAGAATATCATTTAACACTTTTTCCTGACCTATATGGGCTAAAAAAAAAAGTTCGAAAAATGGCAGTTTTTGGAACAAAACCATGGGTTAACCCCTTTGGAAAAATGTCAATTTTTCGACTTTTTGAACTTCTTGTTTTTATAGCTTAGAAGGGCGTTTTTTCGTTCTAGAATATCATAAAAGACATTTTCCTGACCTATATTCCCTAAAAAAAAAAAATTGTAAAAATGGCCATTTTAAAACCAAAACCATGGGTTAAGCCCTTTGAAAAAAATGTCAGTTTTTCGACTTTTTGAACTTGTTGTTTTTATAGCTTAGAAGGGCGTTTTTTCGTTCAAGAATATCATAAAAGACATTTTCCTGACCTATATTGCCTAAAAAAAAAAATTTGGAAAAATTGCCATTTTTGGACCAAAACCATGAATTAACCCCTTTGGAAAAATGTCAATTTTTCGACTTTTTGAACTTGTTGTTTTTATAGCTTAGAAAGCCGTTTTTTCGTTCTAGAATATCACAAAAAACATTTTCCTGACCTATATTGCCTAAAAAAAAAAATTTGGAAAAATTGCCATTTCTGGACCAAAACCATGGGTTAACCCCTTTGGAAAAATGTCAATTTTTTCGACTTTTTGAACTTCTTGTTTTTATAGCTTAGAAAGGCGTTTTTTCGTTCTAGAATATCATAAAAGACATTTTCCTGACCTATATTGCTTAAAAAAAAAAAAGTTGGAAAAATGGTTATTTTTGGACCGAAACCATGGGTTAACCCCATTTGAACTTCTTTCTTTTATAGCTTAGCAAAGCGTTTTTTCGTTCTAGAATATCATAAAACACATTTTCCTGACTTTTATTGCCTAAAGAAAAGAAAATGGAAAAATGGCCATTTTTTGACCAAAACCATGGGTTAACCCCTTTGGAAAAATGTCAATTTTTTGACTGTTTAAACTTCTTTCTTTTATAGGCTAGAAAGGCGTTTCTTCGTCGTAGAATACCGTAGAAGACATTTTCCTGGCCTATATTGCCTAAAAAAAAAAGTTGGAAAAATGGCCATTTTTGTACCAAAACCATGGGTTAACCCCTTTGGAAAAGTGTCACGTTTTCGACTGTTGGAACGTCTTGTTTTTATTGCCTAGAAAGGCGTTTTTTCGTCGTAGAATATCGTAAAAGACATTTTCCTGACCTATATTGCCTAAAAAAAAAAATTTGGAAAAATGGCCATGTTTGGACCAAAACCATGGGTTAACTCCTTGGGAAAAATGTCAATTTTTCGAATTCTTGAACTTCTTGTGTTTACAGCTTAGAAAGGCGTTTTTTCGTTCTAGAATATCATAAAAGACATTTTCCCGGCCTATATTGCCTAAAAAAAAAGTAGGAAAAATGGCCATTTTTGCACAAAAACCATATGTTAACTTCTTTGGAAAAAAGTCAATTATTCGACTTTTTGAATTCTTGTTTTTATTGCCTAGAAAGGCGTTTATTCGTCGTAGAATATCGTAAAAAACATTTTCGAGGCCTGAATTCCGTAAAAAAAAAATTTGCAAAAATGGCCTTATTTCGACTAAAACAATGATTTAACCCCTTCGGAAGAATGTCAATTTTTCGACTGTTTAAACTTCTTTCTTTTATAGGCTAGAAAGGCGTTTCTTCGTCGTAGAATACCGTAGAAGACATTTTCCTGGCCTATATTGCCTAAAAAAAAAAGTTGGAAAAATGGCCATTTTTGTACCAAAACCATGGGTTAACCCCTTTGGAAAAGTGTCACGTTTTCGACTGTTGGAACGTCTTGTTTTTATTGCCTAGAAAGGCGTTTCTTCGTCGTAGAATATCGTAAAAGACATTTTCCTGACCTATATTGCCTAAAAAAAAAAAGTTGGAAAAATGGCCATATTTCGACCAGAACCATGAATTAACCCCTTTGGAAAAATGTCAATTTTTGTGACTTTTTAAATTCTTGTTTTTATTTCCTAGAAAGGCGTTTTTTCGTCGTAGAATATCGTGAAAAAAGGCCTATATTGCCTAAAAAAAAGTTGCAAAAATGGCCTTATTTTGACTAAAGCCATTTGTTAACCCGTTTGGAAAAGTGTCAATTTTTCGACTTTTTAAACTTCTTGTTTTTATAGCGTAGACAGGCGTTTTTTCCTTTTAAAAAATTGTAAAAGACATTTTGCTGGGCTATATTGCCTAAAAAATAAAGTTCAAACAATTGCCATTTTTGCACAAAAACCATGGGTTAACCTCGTTGGAAAAATGTCAATTTTTTGACATTTTGAACTTCTTCTTTTTATAGGCTAGAAAGGCGTTTTTTCGTCGTAGAATATCGTAAAAGGCAGTTTCCTGGCCTATACTGCCTTAAACAAAAGTTGGAAAATGGCCATTTCTCGACCAAAACCATGGGTTAACCCCTTTGGAATAATGTCAATTTTTTTGACTTTTTGTACTTCTTGTTTTTATAGCCTAGAAAGGCATTTTTTCGTCGTAGAATATCGTTAAAGACATTTTCCTGGCAAATATTACCTAAAAACAAAAGTTGGAAAAATGGCGACATTTCCGTCAAACCCATGGGTTAACACCTCTTGAAAAGTGTCATTTTTTCGAATTTTAAAACTGCTTGTTTTTGTATCTTAGAATGGCGTTGTTTCCTCGTAGAATATCGTAAAAAAAATATTCCAGGCCTATATTGCGTAAAAAAAGTTGCAAAAATGGCCTTATTTCGACTAAAACCATTGGTTAACCCCTCTGGAAAAGTGTCAATTTTTCGACTTTTTCATTTCCTTGTTTTTATATCTTAGAAAAGCGTTTTTTTGTCGTAGAATATTGTAAAAGACATTTTCCTGGCCTATATTGGCTAAAAAAAAAAAAAGTTGGAAAAATGGCCATTTTTGGACCAAAACCATGGGTTAACCCCTTTGGAAAAATGTTAATTTTTCGACTTTATGAACTTCTTGTTTTTATAGGTTAGAAAGGCGTTTTTTCGTTCTAGAATATCATAAAAGACAGTTTCCTGACTTATATTCCCTAAAAAAAAAACGTTGGAAAAATGGCCATTTTTGGACCAAAACCATGGGTTAACCCCTTTAGAAAAATGTCAATTTTTCGACTTTTTGAACCTCTTGTTTTTATAGCTCAGAAAGGCGTTTTTTCGTTCTAGAATATCATAAAAGACATTTTCCTGACCTATATGGCCTAAAAAAAAAAGTTGGAAAAATGGCCATTTTTGGACCAAAACCATGGGTTAACCCCTTTGGAAAAATGTCAATTTTTCGACTTTTTGAACTTCTTGTTTTTAGAGCTTAGAAAGGCGTTTTTTCGTTCTAGAATATCATAAAAGACATTTTCCTGACCTATATTGCCTAAAAAAAAAAAAATTTAGAAATATGTTTTTTTTTGCACCAAAACCATGGGTTAACCCCTTTGGAAAAATGTTAATTTTTCGACTTTTTGAAGTTTTTGGTTTTATAGCTTAGAAAGGCGTTTTTTCGTTCTAGAATATCATAAAAGACATTTTCCTGACCTATATTGCCTAAAAAAAAAAGTTGGAAAAATGGCCATTTTAAGACCAAAACCATGGGTTAAGCCCTTTGGAAAAATGTCAGTTTTTCGACTTTTTGAACTTGTTGTTTTTATAGCTTAGAAAGGCGTTTTTTCGTTCTAGAATATCATAAAAGACATTTTCCTAACCTATATTCCCTAAAAAAAAAAGTTGGAAAAATGGCCATTTTTGGACCAAAACCATGGGTTAACCTCTTTGGAAAAATGTCAATTTTTCGACTTTTTGAACTGGTTGTTTTAATAGCTTAGAAAGGCGTTTTTTCGTTCTAGAATATCATTTAACACTTTTTCCTGACCTATATGGGCTAAAAAAAAAAGTTCGAAAAATGGCAGTTTTTGGAACAAAACCATGGGTTAACCCCTTTGGAAAAATGTCAATTTTTCGACTTTTTGAACTTCTTGTTTTTATAGCTTAGAAGGGCGTTTTTTCGTTCTAGAATATCATAAAAGACATTTTCCTGACCTATATTCCCTAAAAAAAAAAATTGGAAAAATGGCCATTTTAAAACCAAAACCATGGGTTAAGCCCTTTGAAAAAAATGTCAGTTTTTCGACTTTTTGAACTTGTTGTTTTTATAGCTTAGAAGGGCGTTTTTTCGTTCAAGAATATCATAAAAGACATTTTCCTGACCTATATTGCCTAAAAAAAAAAATTTGGAAAAATTGCCATTTTTGGACCAAAACCATGAATTAACCCCTTTGGAAAAATGTCAATTTTTCGACTTTTTGAACTTGTTGTTTTTATAGCTTAGAAAGCCGTTTTTTCGTTCTAGAATATCACAAAAAACATTTTCCTGACCTATATTGCCTAAAAAAAAAAATTTGGAAAAATTGCCATTTCTGGACCAAAACCATGGGTTAACCCCTTTGGAAAAATGTCAATTTTTTCGACTTTTTGAACTTCTTGTTTTTATAGCTTAGAAAGGCGTTTTTTCGTTCTAGAATATCATAAAAGACATTTTCCTGACCTATATTGCTTAAAAAAAAAAAAGTTGGAAAAATGGTTATTTTTGGACCGAAACCATGGGTTAACCCCATTTGAACTTCTTTCTTTTATAGCTTAGCAAAGCGTTTTTTCGTTCTAGAATATCATAAAACACATTTTCCTGACTTTTATTGCCTAAAGAAAAGAAAATGGAAAAATGGCCATTTTTTGACCAAAACCATGGGTTAACCCCTTTGGAAAAATGTCAATTTTTTGACTGTTTAAACTTCTTTCTTTTATAGGCTAGAAAGGCGTTTCTTCGTCGTAGAATACCGTAGAAGACATTTTCCTGGCCTATATTTCCTAAAAAAAAAAGTTGGAAAAATGGCCATTTTTGTACCAAAACCATGGGTTAACCCCTTTGGAAAAGTGTCACGTTTTCGACTGTTGGAACGTCTTGTTTTTATTGCCTAGAAAGGCGTTTTTTCGTCGTAGAATATCGTAAAAGACATTTTCCTGACCTATATTGCCTAAAAAAAAAAATTTGGAAAAATGGCCATGTTTGGACCAAAACCATGGGTTAACTCCTTGGGAAAAATGTCAATTTTTCGAATTCTTGAACTTCTTGTGTTTACAGCTTAGAAAGGCGTTTTTTCGTTCTAGAATATCATAAAAGACATTTTCCCGGCCTATATTGCCTAAAAAAAAAGTAGGAAAAATGGCCATTTTTGCACAAAAACCATATGTTAACTTCTTTGGAAAAAAGTCAATTATTCGACTTTTTGAATTCTTGTTTTTATTGCCTAGAAAGGCGTTTATTCGTCGTAGAATATCGTAAAAAACATTTTCGAGGCCTGAATTCCGTAAAAAAAAAATTTGCAAAAATGGCCTTATTTCGACTAAAACAATGATTTAACCCCTTCGGAAGAATGTCAATTTTTCGACTGTTTAAACTTCTTTCTTTTATAGGCTAGAAAGGCGTTTCTTCGTCGTAGAATACCGTAGAAGACATTTTCCTGGCCTATATTGCCTAAAAAAAAAAGTTGGAAAAATGGCCATTTTTGTACCAAAACCATGGGTTAACCCCTTTGGAAAAGTGTCACGTTTTCGACTGTTGGAACGTCTTGTTTTTATTGCCTAGAAAGGCGTTTCTTCGTCGTAGAATATCGTAAAAGACATTTTCCTGACCTATATTGCCTAAAAAAAAAAAGTTGGAAAAATGGCCATATTTCGACCAGAACCATGAATTAACCCCTTTGGAAAAATGTCAATTTTTGTGACTTTTTAAATTCTTGTTTTTATTTCCTAGAAAGGCGTTTTTTCGTCGTAGAATATCGTGAAAAAAGGCCTATATTGCCTAAAAAAAAGTTGCAAAAATGGCCTTATTTTGACTAAAGCCATTTGTTAACCCGTTTGGAAAAGTGTCAATTTTTCGACTTTTTAAACTTCTTGTTTTTATAGCGTAGACAGGCGTTTTTTCCTTTTAAAAAATTGTAAAAGACATTTTGCTGGGCTATATTGCCTAAAAAATAAAGTTCAAACAATTGCCATTTTTGCACAAAAACCATGGGTTAACCTCGTTGGAAAAATGTCAATTTTTTGACATTTTGAACTTCTTCTTTTTATAGGCTAGAAAGGCGTTTTTTCGTCGTAGAATATCGTAAAAGGCAGTTTCCTGGCCTATACTGCCTTAAACAAAAGTTGGAAAATGGCCATTTCTCGACCAAAACCATGGGTTAACCCCTTTGGAATAATGTCAATTTTTTTGACTTTTTGTACTTCTTGTTTTTATAGCCTAGAAAGGCATTTTTTCGTCGTAGAATATCGTTAAAGACATTTTCCTGGCAAATATTACCTAAAAACAAAAGTTGGAAAAATGGCGACATTTCCGTCAAACCCATGGGTTAACACCTCTTGAAAAGTGTCATTTTTTCGAATTTTAAAACTGCTTGTTTTTGTATCTTAGAATGGCGTTGTTTCCTCGTAGAATATCGTAAAAAAAATATTCCAGGCCTATATTGCGTAAAAAAAGTTGCAAAAATGGCCTTATTTCGACTAAAACCATTGGTTAACCCCTCTGGAAAAGTGTCAATTTTTCGACTTTTTCATTTCCTTGTTTTTATATCTTAGAAAAGCGTTTTTTTGTCGTAGAATATTGTAAAAGACATTTTCCTGGCCTATATTGGCTAAAAAAAAAAAAAGTTGGAAAAATGGCCATTTTTGGACCAAAACCATGGGTTAACCCCTTTGGAAAAATGTTAATTTTTCGACTTTATGAACTTCTTGTTTTTATAGGTTAGAAAGGCGTTTTTTCGTTCTAGAATATCATAAAAGACAGTTTCCTGACTTATATTCCCTAAAAAAAAAACGTTGGAAAAATGGCCATTTTTGGACCAAAACCATGGGTTAACCCCTTTAGAAAAATGTCAATTTTTCGACTTTTTGAACCTCTTGTTTTTATAGCTCAGAAAGGCGTTTTTTCGTTCTAGAATATCATAAAAGACATTTTCCTGACCTATATGGCCTAAAAAAAAAAGTTGGAAAAATGGCCATTTTTGGACCAAAACCATGGGTTAACCCCTTTGGAAAAATGTCAATTTTTCGACTTTTTGAACTTCTTGTTTTTAGAGCTTAGAAAGGCGTTTTTTCGTTCTAGAATATCATAAAAGACATTTTCCTGACCTATATTGCCTAAAAAAAAAAAAATTTAGAAATATGTTTTTTTTTGCACCAAAACCATGGGTTAACCCCTTTGGAAAAATGTTAATTTTTCGACTTTTTGAAGTTTTTGGTTTTATAGCTTAGAAAGGCGTTTTTTCGTTCTAGAATATCATAAAAGACATTTTCCTGACCTATATTGCCTAAAAAAAAAAGTTGGAAAAATGGCCATTTTAAGACCAAAACCATGGGTTAAGCCCTTTGGAAAAATGTCAGTTTTTCGACTTTTTGAACTTGTTGTTTTTATAGCTTAGAAAGGCGTTTTGTCGTTCTAGAATATCATAAAAGACATTTACCTGACCTATATGGCCTAAAAAAAAAAGTTGGAAAAATGGCAATTTTTGGACCAAAACCATGGGTTAACCCCTTTGGAAAAGTGTCAATTTTTCGACTTTTTGAACTTCTTGTTTTTATAGCTTAGAAGGGCGTTTTTTCGTTCTAGAATATTATAAAAGTCATTTTCCTGACCTATATTCCCTAAAAAAAAAAGTTTGAAAATGGCCATTTTTGGACCAAAACCATGGGTTAACAACTTTGGAAAAATGTGAATTTTTCGACTTTTTGAACTTGTTGTTTTTATAGCTTAGAAAGGCGGTTTTTCGTTCTAGAATATTATAAAAGACATTTTCCTGAGCTATATTGCCTAAAAGAAAAGAAGTTTAAAAAATGGCCATTTTTGGACCAAAACCATGGGTTAACCCCTTTGGAAAAATGTCAATTTTTCGACTTTTTGAACTTCTTGTTTTCATAGCTTAGAAAGGCGTTTTTTCGTTCTAGAATATCATAAATGACATTTTCCTGACCTATATCTCCTAAAAAAAAAATGTTTGAAAAATGGCCATTTTTGGACCAAAACCATGGGTTAACCCCTTCGGAAAAATGTCAATGTTTCGACTTTTTGAACATCTTGTTTTTATAGCGTAGAAAGGCGTTTTTTCGTTCTAGAATATCATAAAAGACATTTTCCTGACCTGTATGGCCTAAAAAAAAAAGTTGGAAAAATGGCCATTTTTGGACCAAAACCATGCGTTAACCCCTTTGGAAATATGTCAATTTTTCGACTTTTTGAACTTCTTGTTTTTAGAGCTTAGAAAGGCGTTTTCTCCTTCTAGAATATCATAAAAGACATTTTGCTGACCTATATTGCCTAAAAAAAAAAAAGTTGGAAATATGGTTATTTTTGGACCAAAACCATGGGTTAACCCATTTGGAAAAATGTCAATTTTTCGACTTTTTGAACTTCTTGTTTTTATAGCTTAGAAAGGCGTTTTTTTGTTCTAGAATATCATAAAAGACATTTTCCTGACCTATATTCCCTAAAAAAAAAAGTTGGAAAAACGGCCATTTTTGGACCAAAACCATGGGTTAACTCCTTTGTAAAAATTTCAATTTTTCGACTTTTTGAACCTGTTGTTTTTATAGCTTAGAAAGGCGTTTTTTCGTTCTAGAATATCATAAAGACATTTTCCTGACCTATATTGCCTAAACAAAAAAAAGTTTGAAAAATGGCCATTTTTGGACCAAAAGCATGGGTTAACCCCTTTAGAAAAACGTCAATTTTTCGACTTTTTGAACTTCTTGTTTTTACAGGTTAGAAATGCGTTTTTTCGTTCTAGAATATCACAAAAAACATTTTCCTGACCTATATTGCATAGGAAAAAAAAGTTGGAAAAATGGCCAGTTTTGGACCAAAACCATGGGTTAAGCCCTTTGGAAAAATGTCAGTTTTTCGACTTTTTGAACTTCTTGTTTTTATAGCTTAGAAAGGCGTTTTGTTGTTCTGGAATATCATAAAAGACATTTTCCTGACCTATATGGCCTAAAAAAAAAAAAGTTAGAAATATGGTTATATTTGGACCAAAACCATGGGTTAACCCCTTTGGAAAAATTTTAATTGTTCGACTTTTAAAACTTCTTGCTTTTATAGCTTAGAAGGGGTTTTTTTTTGTTCTAGAATATCATAAAAGACATTTTCCTGACCTATATTGTGTAAAAAAAAATGTTGGAAAAATGGCCATTTTTGGACCAAAACCATGGGTTAACCCCTTTGCAAATATGTCAATTTTTCGACTCTTTGAACTTCTTGCTTTTAGAGCTTAGAAAGGCGTTTTTTTGTTCTAGAATATCATAAAAGACATTTTCCTGACCTATATTGCCTAAAAAAAAAGTTGGAAAAATGGCCATTTTTGGACCAAAACCATGGGTTAACCCATTTGGAAAAATGTCAATTTTTCGACTTTTTGAACTTTTTATTGTTATAGCTTAGAAAGGCGTTTTTTCGTTCTAGAATATCACAAAAAACATTTTCCTGACCTATATTGCCTAAAAAAAAAAAGTTGGAAAAATGGCCATTTTTGGACCAAAACCATGGGTTAAGTCCTTTGGAAAAATGTCAATTTTTTCGACTTTTTAAACTTCTTTTTTTTATAGCTTAGAAAGGCGTTTTTTCGTTCTAGAATATCATAAAAGGCATTTTCCTGACCTATATTGCTTAAAAAAAAGTTGGAAAAATGGTTATTTTTGGACCGAAACCATGGGTTAACCCCTTTGGAAATATGTCAATTTTTAGACTTTTTGAACTTCTTGTTTTTATAGCTTAGAAAGGCTTTTTATCGTTCTAGAATATCATAAAAGACATTTTTCTGACCTATATTGCCTAAAAAAGAAAAAAAGTTGGAAAAATGGCCATGTTTGGACCAAAACCATGGGTTAACCCCTTGGGAAAAATGTCAATTTTTTGAATTCTTGAACTTCTTGTGTTTACAGCTTAGAAAGGCGTTTTTTCGTTCTAGAATATCATAAAAGACATTTTCCCGGCCTATATTGCCTAAAAAAAAAGTTGGAAAAATGGCCATTTTTGCACAAAAACCATATGTTAACTTCTTTGGAAAAAAGTCAATTATTCGACTTTTTGAATTCTTGTTTTTATTGCCTAGAAAGGCGTTTATTCGTCGTAGAATATCGTAAAAAACATTTTCGAGGCCTGAATTCCGTAAAAAAAAAATTTGCAAAAATGGCGTTATTTCGACTAAAACAATGGCTTAACCCCTTTGGAAGAATGTCAATTTTTCGACTGTTTAAACTTCTTTCTTTTATAGGCTAGAAAGGCGTTTCTTCGTCGTAGAATACCGTAGAAGACATTTTCCTGGCCTATATTGCCTAAAAAAAAAAGTTGGAAAAAATGGCCATTTTTGTACCAAAACCATGGGTTAACCCCTTTGGAAAAGTGTCACGTTTTCGACTGTTTGAACTTCTTGTTTTTATTGCCTAGAAAGGCGTTTCTTTGTCGTAGAATATCGTAAAAGACATTTTCCTGACCTATATTGCCTAAAAAAAAAAAGTTGGAAAAATGGCCATATTTCGACCAGAACCATGAATTAACCCCTTTGGAAAAATGTCAATTTTGCGACTTTTTAAATTCTTGTTTTTATTTCCTAGAAAGGCGTTTTTTCGTCGTAGAATATCGTAAAAAAAGGCCTATATTGCCTAAAAAAAAGTTGCAAAAATGGCCTTATTTCGACTAAAGCCATTGGTTAACCCCTTTGGAAAAGTGTCAATTTTTCGACTTCTTAATCTTCTTGTTTTTATAGCGTAGACAGGCGCTTTTTCCTTTTAAAATATTGTAAAAGACATTTTGCTGGCCTATATTGCCTAAAAAATAAAGTTCAAACAATTGCCATTTTCGCACAAAAACCATGGGTTAACCTCGTTGGAAAAATGTCAATTTTTTGACATTTTGAACTTCTTCTTTTTATAGGCTAGAAAGGCGTTTTTTCGTCGTAGAATATCGTAAAAGGCAGTTTCCTGGCCTATACTGCCTTAAACAAAAGTTGGAAAATGGCCATTTCTCGACCAAAACCATGGGTTAACCCCTTTGGAAAAATGTCAATTTTTTTGACTTTTTGTACTTCTTGTTTTTATAGCCTAGAAAGGCATTTTTTCGTCGTAGAATATCGTTAAAGACATTTTCCTGGCAAATATTACCTAAAAACAAAAGTTGGAAAAATGGCGACATTTCCGTCAAACCCATGGGTTAACACCTCTTGAAAAGTGTCATTTTTTCGAATTTTAAAACTTCTTGTTTTTGTATCTTAGAATGGCGTTGTTTCCTCGTAGAATATCGTAAAAAAAATATTCCAGGCCTATATTGCGTGAAAAAAAAGTTGCAAAAATGGCCTTATTTCGACTAAAACCATTGGTTAACCCCTTTGGAAAAGTGTCAATTTTTCGACTTTTTCATCTTCTTGTTTTTATATCTTAGAAAGGCGTTTTTTTGTCGTAGAATATTGTAAAAGACATTTTCCTGGCCTATATTGGCTAAAAAAAAAAAAGTTGGAAAAATGGCTATTTTTAGACCAAAACCATGGGTTAACCCCTTAGGAATAATTTCAATTTTTCGAATTGTTGAACTTCTTCCTTTTATAGGCTAGAAAGGCGTTTTTTCGTCGTAGAATATCGTAAAAGACATTTTCCTGGTGTATATTGCCTAAAAAAAAAAAGTTGGAAAAATGGCCATTTTTGGACCAAAACCATGGGTTAACCCCTTTGGAAGGATGTCATTTTTTCGACTTTTTGAATTCTTGTTTTTATTGCCTAGAAAGACGTTTTTTCGTCGTGGAATATAGTAAAAAACATTTTCTAGGCCTAAATTGCGTAAAAAAAAAAAGTTGCAAAAATGGCCTTATTTCGACCAAAACCATGGGTTATCCCGTTTGGAAAAGTTTCAATTTTTCGACTCTTTGAACTTGTTGTTTTTATAGCCTAGAAAGGCTTTTTTTTTTGCAGAATATCCTAAAGGCATATATCTGG
This sequence comes from Porites rus, assembly GCA_964035705.1. NCBI lineage: Eukaryota > Metazoa > Cnidaria > Anthozoa > Scleractinia > Poritidae > Porites > Porites rus. The sequence continues at coordinate 58,124 of OZ037995.1, forward strand.
CTTTTATTACCTCAAACAAGAGTTGGATAAATGGCCATTTTTCAACCAAAACTATGGGTTAACCCCTTTGAAAAATTCTCAATTTTTCGACTTTTTGAACCTTTTGTTTTGATAGCCTAGAAAAACGTTCTTTCGTCGTAGAATATCGTAAAAGACTTTTTCCTGGCCTATATTGCTTAAAAAAAAAGGTCGAAAAAAGGCCATTTTTGGACCAAAACCATGGCAAAGGAAGGGTTTAAGTAGGTTCCTATGGAATCCTTATCAAATGTGGAGAAGATCCTGTAGGATAATAGACAAGATCCTATGCAATCGTAGAAGATCCTACAGGAATTCTTGGAATCTTAATCAGTTCTGGAAAAGATCCTACAGTGTTATAGACAAGATCATAGGAAATCCTACAGGATTCTACAGTATCCTAGAGAACCCGATAAGCTCGTACAGGATCCTATGGGATGGCTATGTGATCTTAGACAAACATGAAAGGACTCCCCAGCACTCTTTAAATACAAGATGCTATATCATCTTAGAGAAGAACCTAAACATTTGAGCAGGTGAATGCAAACAGAGCGTTTAAGAAAGATCCTAAGGAATCCTTATCAAATCTGGGGAAGATTCCGCAGGATATTAGACAAGATCATATGCAATCGTACAAGATCCTACAGGAAATCTATGGAATCTTAATCAGTTCTGGAAATGATCCTAGACTATTATAGAGTAGATCGTATCAAATCCTATCGGATCCTACAGTATCCTAGAGAATTCTATAAGATCGTACAGCATCCTTTTGGATGGGTATGGGATCTTAGACAAGCATGAAAAGACTCCACAGTAATCGGTAAAATTTTAAAGAGTGGAATCATTCAAGATCCTACAGGGTATCAAAGGACCGTAGACAAAATTCTATAAAATCGTTATTAAATTTAGTAACAATTACTACGGGAGTCTTGGCAAGTATCTTGGTAAGAATTACTACAAAAATCTTTGCAAGAATCTAGGTAAGAATCTTTTTAAGATTTACTAAGGGAATCTTGGCAAGAATCATGGTAAGATTTACTAAGGGAATCTTCGTAAAAATCGTGTTAAGATTTACGAAGGGAATCTTGGGAATGTTGGCAAGAATCTTGGCAAGAATTACTAACGGAATCTTGGCAATAATCTTTGCAAGAAATACTACGGGAATCTTGGCAAGAATCTTGGCAACAAGTATTACGGAAATATTGGTAAGAATCCTGGTAAGATTTACTAAGGGAATCGTGGTAAGAATCTTGTTAAGATTTACTAAGACAATCTTGGGAAAAATGTTGGTAAGAATTACTACGCAAATCTCGGGAAGAATCTTGGAAATAGTTACTACGGACACTTGGCAAAAATCTTGGTAAGAGTTACTAGGGAAAACTTTGCAAGAATCTTGATAACCTTTAGTAAGGGAATGTTGGCAAGAATCTTGGTAAGAATTTCCATCGTAAATCTTAACAAGATTTTTACCAAGATTCCTGTAGTTATTTTTACAAAGATTCCCGGAATAAATCTTACCGAGATTCCGGTGGTTATTCCTACCAAGATTCCTTCCAAGATTCCCGTAGTAATTCTTACCAAAATTTCCTGACAAAATCTTGCCAAGATGCGTTAATAATTCTTACCAAGATTCTTGCCAAGATTGTCGTTGCAAATCTTACCAAGAATCGCGTAGTAATTGGTGCCAAAAGTTTTGCCAAGATTCCCGTAGTTATTCTCAGGGGTTAACCCATGATTTTGGTCGAAATATGGCCATTTTTCCAACTTTCTTTTTTAGGCAATATAGGCCAGGAAAATGTCTTCTACGATATTCTACGACAAAAAAACGCCTTTCTAAGATATAAAAACAAGAAGTTCAAAAAGTCAAAAAATTGACATTTTTCCAAGGGGGTTAACCCATGGTTTTGGTGGAAATATGGTCATTTTTCAACCTTTTGTTTTAAGGCAATATAGGCCAGGAAAATGTCTTTTACGATATTTTACGACAAAAAAACGCCTTTCTAAGATATAAAAACAAGAAGTTGAAAAAGTCGAAAAATTGACATTTTTCCAAAGGGGTTAACCCATGGTTTTGGTCGAAAAATGGCCATTTTTCCAACTTTTGTTTTTAGGCAATATAGGCCAGCAAAGTGTCTTTAACGATATTTTAAAAGGAAAAAACGCGTTTCTAGGCTAAAAAAACAAGAAGTTCAAAAAGTCGAAAACAGGGAAGATCCTATGCAATCGCACAAGATCGTACAGGAATTTTATGAAATCCTTAGTCAGTTGTGGAAAGGATCCTGCAGTATTATAGACAATATCACATGATATCCCACAGGATCCTGCAGTATTCTAGAGAATCCTATAGGATGGTACAGGATCCTATGGGATCGGTATGGCATCATAGACAAACACGAAAGGACTCCACTGCACGCTGTAAAATTTTAAAAAAGTGGAATCATACAAGATCCTATAGGATCTCACAGGATCCTAGACAAAATCCTATAAATCGTTATTAATTTTAGTCAAGACCGTATGAGATCTTAGACAAGATTTTGAACGACTAACGATGCAATCGTACAGGATCCTACAGTATCCTAGAGAATTCTATACGATCGTACAGGATCCTACGGCATGGGTATGAAATCTTAGACAAGCATCAGAGGACTTCACAGCACTCTTAAATTTTAAACAACAAGTAACTTTAGACAAGATACTATGGGATCTTAGACAAGATTTTGAACGACTCAACAGCATCTTGTAAATCGTGCCTATGGAATCCTAATAACTCTGGAAAGGATGGTACAGTATCAAAGACAAGATCATATGAAATCCTATAGGATCCTAGAGAATCTTATAAGATCGTACAGGATGCTAAACAAAATCCTATGGAATCCTCAACAATCCCAGACAAGATGCTATAGCTTCTTAATAAAGAAATATACAAGTGCTTATTTGAGCAGGTTAATGCAAAGAGAAGCTTTAAGAAAGATGCAATGGAATCTATATTAAATCTGGAGATGATCCTGCGGGTTTATGGACAAGATCCTATGAAAGCGTACAAGATCCTACAGGAGTTCTATGGAATCCTTATCAGTTCTGGAAATGATCCTAGAGTATTATACAGAAGATCATGTCAAATCCTATTGGATCATACAGTATCCTAGAGAATCCTATAAGATTGTACAGGATCCTATTGGTTGGGGATGGGATCTTAGACAAGCGTGAAAGGACTCCACAGGACTCTGTAAAATTTTAAACAGTGGAATCATACAAGATCCTACCAGATCTCATAGGATCCCAGACAAAATCCTACAAAATGGTTAATAATTTTAGTCAAGATGCTATTGGATCTTAGAGAAGATTTTAAACGACTCAAGAGCATACTATCAATCTTGCCCAAGAAATCCTTATCAACCCTGAAAAAGATACTACACTATTACAGACAAACTCATATGAAATTCTACAGGATCTTAGAGAATTCTATAAGATCGTACAGGATGGTACACAAAATCCTATGGAATCGTCAACAATTCTAGGCAAGATGCCATAGCATCTTAGACAAGAAGCTAAGAATTTATTTAAGAAATAAACAAGTGCTTATTTGAGCAAGTTAATGCAAAGGGAAGGTTTCAGAAAGATCCTATTGAATCTTTATCAAATCTAAAGAAGATCGTGCAGGATAAAAGAAAAGATCCTATGCAATCGTACAAGATCCTACAGGAATTCTATGGAATCTTAATCAGTTCTGGAAAACATCCTACAGTATTATAAACAGAATCATATAAAATCCTACAAGATCCTTGAGTATTTTAGAGAATCCTTGAGATCGTACAGGATCCTAAACAAAATCCTATGGAATCACCAACAATTCTAGACCAGATGCTATAGCATCTTAGACAAGAAGAAATTTTTTTAGAAATCTAGGCTAGAGTCTTGGTAAGAGTTACTACGGGAATTTTGCTAAGAATTGTGGCCGGAATCTTGAAAAGAATCCTGGCAAGAATAGCTAAGGAAACCTAAAGAATTACTAAAGGAATCTTGGCAGAAATAACTACGAAAATATTGGTAAGAATCTTGGCAAGAATTACTAAGGGATTCTTGCTAAGAATCTTTGGAGTAATTGCTACGGGAATCTTGGTAAAAATCTTGGTAATAATTACAATGGGAATATTAATAAGATTTACAGAGGGAATCTTGACAAGATTCGGAGTAATTCTTGTGGGAATCTTAGGTAAGAATCTCAGCAAGAATTACTAAGCAAATCTTGGCAAGAATCTTGGTAAGAATTACTACGGGAATCTTGGCAAGAACTTTGCAAGAACTATTACGGGAATCGTGGCAAGAATCTTGGTAAGATTGACTACGGGAATCGTGGTAAGAGTGTTGGCAAGGATTACTAAGGAAGACTTGGCAAGAATCTTTGTAAGAATTACTACCGGGATCGTGGTAACAATCTTGGCAAGAATTGCTACTGGAATCTTAGTATGAATCTTGGTAAGAATTACTACGGAGATCTTGGTAAGAATCTTGGTAACATTTACTACGGGAAACTTAATACGAATCTTGACAAGAACTACTAATGGAATTTTGGCAAAAATCTCGGTAAGAACTACTACAGGAATCTTGGTAAGGATCTTGTTAAGATTTACTAAGGAATTCTTCGCAAGAATTACTAGCGGAATGTTGGCAAGAATCTTGGTAAGAATTACTGCTGCAATCTTTTTAAGAATCTTGGCAAGAATTACTACAGAACTCTTGGTAAGGATCTTGTTAAGATTTACTACGCGAATCTTGATAGGATAACTTGCAAGAATCTTGGTAAGAATTGCTACGGGAATCTTGGTAAAAATCTTGGTAACATTTACTACGGGAATCTTGGCAACAATCTTGGTAAGAATTACTACGGGAATCTTGGCAAGAACCTTGTAAGAACTAGTACGGGAATCGTGGGAAAAATCTTGGTAAGATTCACTACGGGAATCGTGGTAAGAATGTTGGCAAGGATTACTAAGGGAGACTTGGCAAAGAGTGTTTGTAAGAATTACTACCGGAATCGTGGTCACAATCTTGGCAAGAATTGCTACTGGAATCTTAGTATGAATCTTGGTAAGAATTACTACAGGAATCTTGGTAAGAATATTGGTAAGAATTAATACGAAAATCTTAATAAGGGAATCTTGGTAAGAATGTTGTTAAAATTTACTAGGAGAATCTTGGCAAGAAGCTTGGTAAGAATTACTGCGGAAATCTTTGTAAGAATCTTGGTAAGAATTACTACTGGGATCTTGGAAAGAGAAGATCCTGCAGGATAATAGACAGGATCCTATGCGAGCGTACAAGACCGTACAGGAAATCTATGAAGTCTTGATCCGTTCTGGAACATATCCTACACTATTATAGACAAGATAATATAATAATAATAATAATAATAATAATAATAATAATAATAATCCAGTTATATAGCGCCTTTTCTACAAGATTCAAAGGCACTGTTTACAAAAAATTAAATAGAACTAAAAAGTAAAAATAATCACAAGAAATTGACATTAAAACTAGACGCTAACTACAAAATAGATAAATGTACACAGTAGATAAAAAATAAGGTAAGAAATAAAAACGTCACGATTCATAAGCTAGTTAAGAAATATACAAGTTCTTATTTGAGCAGGTTAATGCAAAGAGAATGTTGAAGAAAGATCCTAGGGAATCCTTACCAAATCTGGAGAAGATCCTGCAGGATAATAGACAAGATCCTATGTAATCGTACAAGATCCTACAGGAATTCTATAGAATCTTAATCAGTTCTAGGAAGTATCTTACAGTATTATAGACAAGATCACGTGAAATCCTACAGGATCCTACAGTATCTTAGAGAATCCTATAAGATGGTACAGGATCCTATGGGATGGGTATGAAATCTTCGACAAACATGAAAGGACTCCATAGCACTCTGTAAAATTTTAAAAAAGTATAATAATACAAGATTCTACAGGATCTCACAAGATCCTAGACAAAATCCTATAAAATGGTCATTAGTTTTAGTCAAAATAGTATGGGATCTTAGACAAAGTTTTGTACGACTTACGATCCTATGGAAACCTTATCAACTCTGGAGAAGATACTGCAGGATAATAGACAAGATCCTATGCAATCGTACAAGATCCTACAGTAATTCTATGGAATGTTAATCAGTTTTCTAAAAGATCCTACAGTAATATAGACAAGATCATATGAAATCCTATAGGATCCTACAGTATCCTAGAGAATCCCATAAAGTCGTACAGGATCCTGAGGGATGGGTATGGAAACTTAGACAAGCATGAAAGGACTCCACAGCACTCTAAAATTTTAAACACTTGAATCATACAAGATCCTACAGGATCTCACAGAATCCTAGACAAATACCTATAAAATCGTTATTAACTTTAGATACGGGATCTTAGCAAGACTTTGAATGACTCAACAGCATCTTGTCAATCCTGCCTATGGAATCCTAATTAACTCTGGATTCCCGTAGTAATTCTCAACAGGATTCTTGGCAAGATTCCCGTGAAAATTCTTACCAAGATTCTCGCCAACATTCTTGTAGTAAATCTTTGAAAGATTCTTGCCAAGATTCCCGTAATAATTCTTACCAATTCTAACCTGCAGAATAATAGACAAGATCCTATGGAATCGTACAAGATCCTACAGGAATTCTATGGAGTGTTAATCAGTTCTGGAAAAGATCCTCAGTAGTATGGACAAGATCATATGAATTCCTACACGATCCTACAGTATCCTAAAGAATCCTATGAGATCGTACGGGATCCTATGGGATAGGTATGGGATGTTAGACAAGAATAAAAAGACTCCACATCGTTTTGTAAAATTTTAAGCAGTAGAATCATACAAGATCCTACAGGATCTGACAGAATCTAGACAAAATCCTATAAACTTCTTATTAATTTTAGTCAAAATACTATGAGATCTTAGACAAGATTTTGAGCGACTCAAAAGCATCTCGTTAATCAAGCTATGAAATCCTAATCAACTTTTGAAAAGATCCTACAGTGATATACACAAAACATTTGAAATCCTACAGGATCCTAGAGAATCCTATAAAATCGTAAAGGATCCTGAACAAAATCCTTTGGAATCTTCAACAATTCTAGACAAGATGTTATAGCATGTTAGACAAGAAGCTAAGAATTTGGTTGAGAAATATACAAGTGGTTATTTAAGCAGGTTAATGCAAAGAGAAAGTTTGAGAAAGGTCCTATGCAATCCTTATCAAACCTAGAGAAGATCCTGAAGGATAATAGACAAGATCCTATGCAATCGTAGAAGATCCTACAGGAATTCTTGGAATCTTAATGAGTTCTGCAAAAGATCCTACAGTATTATAGACAAAATCATATGAAATCCTAGAGAACTCTATAGTACCCTACACAATCCTATAAGCTCGTGCAGGATCCTATGGGATAGGTATGGGATCTTAGACAAGCATGAAAGGACTCCACAGCACTGTGTAAAATTGTAAACAGTGGAATTATACAAGATCCTACAGGATCTTACAACATTCTACACAAAATCCTTTAAAATCGTTTTTTTTTTATCTAATCAAGATACTGTAGGATCTTAGACAAGGTTTTGAACGACTCTACAGTATACTGTTAATCCAGTCTATGGAATCCTAATCAACTCTGGAAAAGATCCTACAGTATTATGGACAAGATCATGTAAAATTCTACAGGAACCTAGAGAATCCTATAAGATCGTACTGCATCCTAAGCAAATTCCTATGGAATCTGCAACAATTCCAGACAAGATGCTATACCATCTTAGAGAAGCAGCTAAAAATTTAATAGAGAAATAAACAAGTGCTTATTTGAGCAAGTGAATGGAAACAGAGCGTTTAAGAAAGATCCTACCGAATCCTTATCAAATCTGGGGAAGATCCCGCAGGATAATAGACAAGATCCTACGCAATCGTACAAGATCCTACAGGAAATCTATGGAATCGTAATCAGTTCTGAAAAAGATCCTAGCGTATTATAGAGAAGATCATATCAAATCCTATTGGATCCTACAGTATCCTAGAGAATCCTATAAGATCGTACGGGATCCTATGGGATGGGTATGGGAAATGAGAAAAGCATGAAAGGGCTGCACAGCACTTTGTAAAATTTTAAACAGTGCAATTATACAAGATCCTACAGGATCTCACAGGATCCTGGAGAAACTCCTATAAAATCATTATTAATTTTTTTGTAATATTAGACAAGCATGAAAGGACTCAACAGCACTCTGCACTCTGTTGTTTAGGATCCTATAGGATGTTATAGCATTCTCTAGGTTACTGTAGGTTTTGATATGATCTTGTCTATAATACGGTGGGATCTTTCCCAGAGTTAATTCGATTCCATAGGTAGGATTGACAGGATGCTGTTGTGTCGTTCAAAATCCTCTCTAACATCCCATAGTAACTTGACTAAAATTAATAACGATTTTATAGGATTTTGTGTACGATCCTGTGAGGTTCTCTAGGATCTTGTATGATTCCACTCTTTAAAATTTTACAGAGTGCTGTGGAGTCCTTTCATGCTTGTGTAAGATCCCACACCCATCCCATAGGATCCTGTACAATCTTATAGGATTCTATTGGATACCGTAGGATCCAATAGGATTTCATATTCATCTCCTTTATAATACTGTAGGATCATTTCCAGAGCTCATTAAGATTCCATAGAATTCATGTAGGATCTTGTACGAGTGCACAGGATCTTGTCCATAAACCTGTAGGATCTTCTCCAGATTTGATAAGGATTCTACAGGATTTTTCTTAAACCTTCTCTTTGCATTAAGCTGCTCAAATAAGCACTTGTATATTTCTAAATTAAGATGCTATACCATCTTGTCTAGAATTGTTGAGGATTCAATAGGGTTTTGTTTTGGATCTTGTACGATCTTATAGGATTCTCTAGGATCCTGTAGGATTTTATATGATCTTGTCTATAATACTGTAGCATCTTTTCCAGAGTTGATTAGCATTCCATAGGCAGGATTGACAAGATGGATTTGAGTCGTTCAAAATCTTGTCTAAGATCGCATAGTATATTGACTAAAGTTAATAACGATTCTATAGGATGTTGTCTAGGATCCTGTGAGATCCTGTAGGATCTCGTATGATTCCACTGTTTAACATTTTACAGAGTGCTGTGGAGTCCTTTCATGCTTGTCTAAGAGTCCATCCCCATCCCATAGGATCCCCTAGGATACTGTAGGATCCTGTAGGATTTCATTTGATCTTGTCTAATGTCCTGCAGGATCTTCTCCACATTTGATAATGATTCCATTGGATCTTTCTTAAAGCTTCTCTTTGCATTATCCTGCTCAAATAGGCACTTGAATATTTCTTAACTAAATTGTTAGCTTCTTGTCTAAGATGCTACAGCATCTTGTCTAGAATTGCTGAGGATTCCGTAGGATTTTGCTTAGGATCCTGTACGATCTTATAGGATTCTCCAGGATCCTGTAGCATTTCATATGATCTTGTCTATAATATTCCAGAGTTGTTTAAGATTCCATAGCAGGATTAACAGGATGCTTTTGAGTCGTTCAAAATCTTGTCTCATATCCCATAACATCTTGACTAAAATTAATAACGATTTAAAAGGATTTTTTCTAGGATCCTGTGAGATCCTGTAGGTTCTTGCATGAAGCCACTGATTAAAATTTTTTAGAGTGCTGTGGAGTCCTTTCATCCTTCTCTAAGTTCCCATACCCATCCTATAGGATCCCTTACGTTGTTATAGGATTCTCTAGCACACTGTAGGACCCTGTAAGATTTCATATGATCTTGTCGATAATACTGTAGGATCTTTTCCAGAACTAATTAAGATTCATAGAATTCTTGTAGGGTCTTGTACGATTGAATAGGATCTTGTCTATTATCCTCCAGGATCCTCTCCAGATTTGATAAGGAGACCATCGGATGTTTCTTAAACCTTCTCTTTGCATTAACCTGCTCAAATAAGCGCCTACATATTTCTTAAGAAGATTCTTAGCGTCTTGTCTAAGATGCTATAGCATCTTGTCTAGAATTGTCGAGGATTCCATAGGATTTTGTTTAGTATACTGTACGATCTTATAGGTTTCTCTAGGATCCTGTAGGGTTCATATGATCTTGTCTATAATACTGTAGGATCTTTACCAGAATTGGTAAGGTTTCCTGAGGTAGAATTGACAGGATGCTGTTGAGTCGTTCAAAATCTTGTCTAAGATCCCAAAGAATCTTGACTAAAATTAATAGCGATTTTATAGGATTTTGTCTGGGATCCTATGAGATCCTGTAGGATCTTGTATGATTCCACTGTTTAAGATTTTACAGAGTGCTCTGGAGTCCTTTCATGTTTGTCTAAGATTTTATACCTTTCCCTCTAGGATTTTGTACATCATAGACAAACATAGAAAAAACTCCACAGCACTCTGTAAACTTTTTAAAAAAGTGGAATCATACAAGATCCTACAGGATCTCACAGGATCGTAGACTAACGCTATAAAATCGTTATTATTTTTGGTCAAGATAGTATGGGATCTTAGACAAGAGATAGAACCACACACGATCCTATGGAGTTCTTATCAAATCTAAACAAGATAATGCGGGATAATACACAAGATCCTATGCAATATTACAAGATCCTACAGGAATTCTATCGAATCTTAATCAGTTTTGGAAAAGATCCTATAGTATTAAGATCATATAAAATGCTACAGGATCCTACAGTATCCTAGAGAATGGCATAAGATCGTACAGGATCCTATGGGATGGGTATGGGATCTTAGACAAGCATGAAAGGACTCCACGGCACTGTGTCAAATGTTAAAGAATGGAATCATACAAGATCATACAGGATCTCACAGGATCCTAGACAAAATCTTATAAAATTAATATCAGTTTTAGCCAAGAAACTATGGGATGTTAGACAAGCTTCTGAACGACTGAACAGCGTCCTGTCAATCCTGCCTATGGAATCCTAATCAACTCTAGAAAAACTCCTACAGTATTGTAGACAAGATCGTATGAAATTCTACAGGATCCTAGAGAATCCTATAAGATCGTACAATGGAATCATACAAGATCATACAGGATCTCACAGGATCCTAGACAAAATCTTATAAAATTAATATCAATTTTAGCCAAGAAACTATGGGATGTTAGACAAGCTTTTGAACGACTGAACAGCGTCCTGTCAATCCTGCCTATGGAATCCTAATCAACTCTAGAAAAACTCCTACAGTATTGTAGACAAGATCGTATGAAATTCTACAGGATCCTAGAGAATCCTATAAGATCGTACAGAATCCTAAGCACATTCCTACGGAACCCTCAGCAATTCTAGACAACAGTCTGTAGCATCTTAGACAAGAAGCTAACAATTCACTTAAGAAATATTTAAGTGCTTCTTTGAGCAAGTCAATGCAAAGAGAAGGTTTAAGAAAGATCGTATGGAATCATTATCAAATCTGGAGAAGATCATGGAGGATATAAGACAAGATCCTGTGCAATCATACAAGATCCTACAGGAATTCTATGGAATCTTAATCAGTTCTTGAGAAGATCCTACGGTATTTTAAAGAGGATTATATGAAATCCTACAGGATCCTACAGTATCCTAGAGAATCCTATAAGATCTTGCAGGATCCTATAGAATGGGTATGGGATCTTAGACAAGCATGAAAGGACTCCACAGCACTCTGTAAAATTTTAAATGGTGGAATCATACAAGATGCTACAGGATCTCACAGGACCCTAGAAAAGATCCTGTAAAATCGTTATCAATTGCAGTCAAGATACTATGGGATCTTAGACAAGATTTTGGACGACTCAAAAGCATCCTGTTAATCCTGCTATGGAATCCTAATCAACTCTGGAAACGATCCTACAGTAATATAGACAAGATCATATAATAATAATAATAATAATAATAATAATAATAATAATCCATTTATATAGTGCCTTTCTACAAGATTCAAAGGCGCTGTTTACAAAAAATTAGATAGAACTAAAGAGTAAAAATAATCACAAGAAATTGACATTAAAGCCAGACGATAACTACAAAATAGATAAATGTACGCAATAGATAAAAAATCAGGTAAGAAATAAAAACGTCGCGATTAATAAGCTCGCATACAAAGAAATGTTTTAAGTTTGTATTTAAAATCACCAATTGAGTTTGCAGATTTAATATCCTCAGGTAAGTTATTCCAAAGTTCCGGATGGTAATTCTCGTTTACCATACGAATTGAGATTAAAATAGGGTTTAACTAATAAATTTCTATTAGAAGATCTAAGATTGTGGCTGGGTGTATACAATTGAAGGAGTTCCTGTATATAGATTGGAGCTCGATCATGTAGTACTTTGTAAGTAATTAACATAATTTTAAATTCAATACGAAAGGAGACAGGGAGCAAGTGAAGATCCCTCAGGACTGGAGTAATATGGCAAAATCTTGGACACTGGTTGACAAGGCGAGCAGCAGAATTTTGAACATGTTGAAGCTTCCGAATAAGATAGGATGGTAGGCCGTACAATAAAGAATTACAATAATCAAGTTTAGAAACTACGAAGGCATCAATAATGATCTTTGCAGCATCATAAGTAAGATATTTGCTTATGAAACCAATGTTGCGAAGATGGAAAAAGGACGATTGACAGACTGCATTGACATGAGGTACCATACAAAGGGACTGATCAAAGATAACTCCAATATTGCGTGCACTGGGGGAGCAGGATACAGTCTCATTCCATATATCAACAGAAGATAGTGGTGGCCGAGGTCGATAGGAAGAGGATATTACGAGAACTTCGGACTAGTCTTTATTTAATTTCAGCTTGTTGGAAAGCATCCATGCGTCCATGTCCCGAATACAGTTTACCAATTTGGCGTTACTCAGATTCATATCAGAAACATACGACGTCCTGAACGTAATACATAGCTGAGTGTCATCAGCATAAAAGTGATAGAACATTTGATGACGTCGAGAAATCTCGCCAAGAGGGGATGTGTACATTGAATTTAACAACGGGCCAAGAACGGATCCCTGCGGTACACCAAACTCAAGAACATGAGAAGCAGAGCACGCACCATTAACCTGCACAAACTGTGTACGATCAGAAAGATATGATCGAAACCATTCCAATGCAGTTCCAGTAATTCCAAAGCGATTGGACAGTCGCGAAAGAAGGATACCATGATCAACAGTAACAAATGAAGCCGAAAGATCGAGAAGTACTAGGATAACTGAATTATGTCGATCTATTGCCATGGCTATGTCATTGTGGACTCTAATAAGAGCCCTCTCTGTACTATGGTTTCTCTTATAGGCCGATTGATATGTTTCACCAAGGTCATTAATATCTAAGTATTGAATCAGCTGTTTAGCAACATATTTTTCAATAGTTTTGGATATGAAACGAAGTTTAGAAATAGGCCTATAGTTCTTGAAGTCATTCGAATCCAGAGAGGGCTTTTTGAGCAATGGCGTAAGTATAACTTGTTTAAGTATTCCAGACATCCGACCAGGAAAGATTGACAATCTTGTGTATTACTGGGAGAATAGAAGGAAACAGACATTTAAGTACATGACCAGGAACAAATCCTACTGGACCCCTACAGTATCCTAGAGAATCCTATAAGATCGTACAGGATCCTAGGAGATGGGTATCAAATCTTAGACAAGCATGAAAAGACTCCAGAGCACTTTGTAAAATTTTAAACAGTGGAATCATACAATATCCTACAGGATCTCACAGAATCCTAGACAAAATGGTATAAAACCGTTCTTAATTTTAGTAAAGATATTATGGGATCTTAGAGAGAATTTTCAACGACTCAACAGCATCCTGTCAATCCTGCCCATGAAATCAAATCAACTCTAGAAAAGATCCCTCAGTATTAAAGACAAGATCATATCAAGTCCTAGAGGATCCTAGAGAATACTGTACCATCGTACAGGATGCTATACAAAATCCTATGGGATCCTCAACAATTCTAGAAAAGATGCTTTAGCATCTTACACAAGATAAACTTAGAATTTAGTTAAGAAATAAACAAGTGCTTATTTGAGCAGGTTAATGCAAAGAGAATGTTGAAGAAAGATCCAAGGGAATCCTTATCAAATCTGGAGAAGATCCTACAGGATAATAGACTATGTAATCGTACAAGATCCTACAGGAATTCTATAGAATCTTAATCAGTTCTGGGAAATATCTTACAGTATTATAGACAAGATCACGTGAAATCCTACAGGATCCTACAGTATCCTAGAGAATCCTATAAGATGGTACAGGATCCTATTGGATGGGTATGAAATCTTAGACAAACATGAAAGGACTCCATAGCACTCTGTAAAATTTTAAAAAAGTATAATGATACAAGATTCTACAGGATCTCACAAGATCCTAGACAAAATCCTATAAAATCGTTATTAGTTTTAGTCAAGATAGTATGGGATCTTAGACAAAGACGATCCTATGGAAACCTTATCAACTCTGGAGAAGATACTGCAGGATAATAGACAAGATCCTATGCAATCGTACAAGATACTACAGTAATTCTATGGGATGTTAATCAGTTTTCTAAAAGATCCTACAGTAATATAGACAAGATCATATGAAATCCTATAGGATCCTACAGTATCCTAGAGAATCCCATAAAGTCGTACAGGATCCTAAGGGATGGCTATGGAAACTTAGACAAGCATGAAAGGACTCCACCGCACTCTAAAATTTTGAACACTTGAATCATACAAGATCCTACAGGATCTCACAGCATCCTAGACAAATACCTATAAAATCGTTATTAACTTTAGATATGGGATCTTAGCAAGATTTTAAACGACTCAACAATGACTCAATCCTGCCTATGGAATCCTAATTAACTCTGGATTCCCGTAGTAATTCTCAACAGGATTCTTGGCAAGATTCCCGTGAAAATTCTTACCAAGGTTCTCGCCAACATTCTTGTAGTAAATCTTTGCAAGATTCTTGCCAAGATTCCCGTAGTAATTCTTACCAATTCTAACCTGCAGAATAATAGACAAGATCCTATGGAATCGTACAAGATCCTACAGGAATTCTATGGAGTGTTAATCAGTTCTGGAAAAGATCCTCAGTAGTATGGACAAGATCATATGAATTCCTACAGGATCCTACAGTATCCTAAAGAATCCTATGAGCTCGTACATGATCCTATGGGATAGGTATGGGATGTTTGACAAGAATAAAAAGATTTCACATCGTTCTGTAAAATTTTAAGCAGTAGAATCATACAAGATCCTACAGGATCTGACAGAATCTAGACAAAATCCCATAAAATTGTTATTAATTTTAGTCAAAATACTATGAGAACCGTAATCAGTTCTGAAATAGATCCTAGCGTATTATAGAGAAGATCATATCAAGTCCTATTGGATCCTACAGTATCCTAGAGAATCCTATAAGTGTCGTTCAAAACTCTCCTTTAGCAGTAACTTGGCTAAAATTAATAACGATTTAAAAGGATTTTTTATAGGATCCTGTGAGATCATGTAGGTTCTTGCATGAATTCACTGTACAGGATCCTATGGGATGGGTATGGGATCTTAGACAAGCATGAAAGGACTCCACGGCACTGTGTGAAATGTTAAAGGGTGGAATCATACAAGATCGTACAGGATCTCACAGGATCCTAGACAAAATCCTATAAAATCAATATCAATTTTAGCTAAGAAACTATGGGATCTTAGACAAGCTTTTGAACGACTGAACAGCGTCCTGTCAATCCTGCCTATGGAATCCTAATCAATTCTAGAAAAACTCCTACAGTATTGTAGACAAGATCGTATGAAATTCTACAGGATCCTAGAGAATCCTATAAGATCCTAAGCACATTCCTACGGAATCCTCAGCAATTCTAGACAACAGGCTGTAGCATCTTAGACAAGAAGCTAACAATTTACTTAAGAAATATTCAAGTGCTTCTTTGAGCAAGTTAATGCAAAGAGAAGGTTTAAAAAAGATCGTATGGAATCATTATCAAATCTGGAGAAGATCATGGAGGATATAAGACAAGATCCTGTGCAATCATACAAGATCCTACAGGAATTCTATGGAATCTTAATCAGTTCTTGAGAAGATCCTACGGTATTTTAAAGAGGATTATATGAAATCCTACAGGATGCTACAGTATCCTAAAGAATCCTATAGGATCCTATAGAATGGGTATGGGATCTTAGACAAACATGCAAGGACTCCACAGCACTCTGTAAAATTTTAAACAATGGAATTATACAAGGTCCTACAGAATCTCACAGGATCGTTGACAAAATCCTATACAATCGTTATTAACTTAAGTCAAGATACTATAAGATCTTAGACAAGATTTTGAACGACTCAAAAGACAAGATGCTATAGCATCTCAATTTAGAAATATGCAAGTGCTTATTTGAGCAGGTTAAAAGACATATCTCTCACGAATATTGCCTAGAAAAAAGAGTTGCAAAATGGTAATTTTTGGAGAAAACCACGGGTTAACCCCTTTCAAAAAATGTCAATTTTTCGACTATTTGAACCTCTTGTTTCTATAGCCTAGAAAGTCGTTTCTTCGTTGTAGAATATCGTAAAACACATTTTCCTGGCCTAAATTACCTAAAAAAAAAAAGGTGGAAAAATGGCCATTTTTGGACCAAAGCTATTGGTCAACCCCTTTGGAGAAATGTCAATTTCTCGACTTTTTGAACTTCTTGTTTTTATAGCCTAGAAAGAGGTTTTATCGCTCTAGAATATCGTAAAAGACATTTTCCTAGCCTATATTGCCTAAAAAAAAAAGTTGGAAAAATGGCCATTTTTTGACCAAAACCATGGGTTAACCCCTTTGGAAAAATGTCAATTTTTCGACTATTTGAACTTCTTCTTTTTATAGCCTAGAAAGACGTTTTTTCCTTTTGGAATATCCTAAAAGACAATTTGCTGGCGTATATTGCCTAAAAAAGAAAGTTGGAAAAATGCCCATATTTCGACCAAAACCATGGGTTAACCACTTTGGAAAAATGTCAATTTTTCGATTTTTTGAACTTCTTGTTTTTATAGCCTAGAAAGACGTTTTTCCCTTTTGGAATATCGTAAAAGACACTTTGCTGGCCTATATTGTCAACAAAAAAAGTTGCAAAAATGGCCACTTTTGGACATAAACCATGGGTTAACCCCTTTGGAAAAATGTCAATTTTTCGACTTTTTGAACTTCTTGTTTTTTATAGCTTAGAAAGGTGTTTTTTCCTTTTAGAATATCGTAAAAGACATTTTCTTGGCCTATATTGCCTAAAAAAAAAGTTGGAAAAATGGCCATTTTTGGACTAAAACCATGGGTTTACCCCTTGGAAAATTGTTAATTTTTCGACTTTTTGAACTTCTTGTTTTTATAGCCAAGAAAGGCGTTCTTTCGTCGTAGAATATGGTAAAAGACATTTTCCTGGCCTATATTGCCTAAAAAAAAAACGTTGGAAAAATGGCCATTTTTGGACAAAACCATGGGTTTACCCCTTTAGAAAAATGTCAATTTTTTGCCTTTTGGAACTTCTTTTTTTTTATATCCAAGAAAGGCGTTTTTTCCTTTTAGAATATCGTAAAAGACATTTTCCTGGCCTATATTACCTAAAAAAAAAAATTGGAAAAATGGCCATTTTTGGACCAAAACCATGGGTTAACCCCTTTGGAAAATGTCAATTTTTCGACTTTTTGAAGTTCTTGTTTTTTATAGCTTAGAAAGGCGTTTTTTCTTTTTAGAATATCTTAAAAGACATTTTCTTGGCCTATATTGCGAAAAAAAAAAGTTGGAAAAATGGCCATATTTCGTCTAAAACCATGGCTTAACCCCTTTCGAAAAATGTCAATTTTTCGATTTTTTGAACTTCTTGTTTTTATATCTTAGAAAGGCGTTTTTTTGTTGTAAAATATGTTAAAAGACATTTTCCTGGCCTATATTGCCTAAAAGAAAAGTTAAAAAAAGACGATTTTTGGACCAAAACCATGGGTTAACCCCTTTGGAAAAATGTCAATTTTTCGACTTTTTGAATTCTTGTTTTTTATTGCGTAGAAAGGTTTTTTTTCGCCATACGATATCGTAAAAAACATTTTCCAGGCCCAAATTACCTAAAAATAAAAAAGGTTGAAAAATGGCCATTTTTCGACCAAAACCATGGGTTAACCCCTTTGGAAAAACGTCAATTTTTCGACTGTTTGAACTTCTTGTTTTTATAGCCTAGAAAGGCGATTTTTCGTCGTAGAATATCATAAAAGAAATTTTCCTGGCCTATATTGCCTCAAAAAAAAAAATGTTGGAAAAATGGCCATTTTTGGACAAAATTCATGGGTTAACTCCTTTGGAAAAATGTCAATTTTCGACTTTTTGAACTACTTGTTTTTATAGCCTAGGAAGCCGTTTTTTCGTCGTAGAATATCATAAAAGACATTTTCCCGGCGTATATTGCCGAAAAAAAAAGGTGGAAAAATGGCCATTTTTGGACCAAAACCATGGGTTAACCTCTTTGAAAAAATCTCAATTTTTCGACTTTTTGAACTTCTTTTTTTATAGCCTAGAAAAACGTTCTTTCGTCGTAGAATATCGTAAAAGACATTTTCCTGGCGTATATTGCCTAAAAAAAAAGTTGGAAATATGGCCATTTTTGGACCAAAACCATGGGTTAACCCCTTTGAAAAAATCTCCATTTTTCGACTGTTTGAACTTCTTGTTTTTATAGCCTAGAAAGACGATTTTTCGTTTTAGAATATCGTAAAAGACAATTTGTTGGCGTATATTGCCTAAAAAAAAAAAGTTGGAAAAATGGCCATTTTTCGACCAAAACCATGGGTTAACCCCTTTGGAAAAACGTCAATTTTTCTATTTTTTGAATTTCTTCTTTTTATAGCCTAGAAAGGCGATTTTTCGTCGTAGAATATCATAAAAGAAATTTTCCTGGCCTATATTGCCTTAAAAAAAAAAATGTCGGAAAAATGGCCATTTTTGGACAAAATTCATGGGTTAACTCCTTTGGAAAAATGTCAATTTTCGACTTTTTGAACTACTTGTTTTTATAGCCTAGGAAGCCGTTTTCCGTCGTAGAATATCATAAAATACATTTTCCCGGCGTATATTGCCGAAAACAAAAAGGTTGAAAAATGGCCATTTTTGGACCAAAACATTTTTGCCATTTTTTTTTGCCATTTTGGCCATTTTTGGACCAAAACCAATTTTTCGACTTTTTGAACTTCTTTTTTTTATAGCCTAGGAAAACGTTCTTTCGTCGTAGAATATCGTAAAAGACATTTTCCTGGCGTATATTGCCTAAAAAAAAAAGTG
>OZ037995.1:82500-92500 GCA_964035705.1 Porites rus
CGGCGAAAAAGAGGTCTGCACGCCATGAGGTGTGAGTTCAGAATCTTGGAAAGAGTTACTACGGCCACTTGGCAAATATCTTGGTAAGAGTTAGTAGGGAAAACTTGGCAAGAATCTTGATAACCTTTAGTAAGTGAATGTTGGCAAGAATCTTGGTAAGAATTTCCATCGTAAATCTTAACAAGATTTTTACCAAGATTCCTGTAGCTATTTTTACAAAGATTCCCGGAATAAATCTTACCGAGATTCCGCTGGTTATTCCTTCCAAGATTCTTACCAAGATTCGCGTAGTTATTGGTGCCAAGAGTTTTGCCAAGATTCCCGTAGTAATTCTCACCAGAAATCTTGCGAAGATTCCCGTAGTAGTTTTTTAAAGGGTTCTTTCCTTTCTTAAAAAAATCCTATGGAATCCTTAAAAATTATAGACAAGATGCTGTAGCATCTTAGTTAAGAAATATACAAGTGTCTTTCTGAGCAGGTTAAAAAAAAGAGAAGGTTTAATATAGATCCTATGGAATCCTTATTAAATCTGGACAAGATCCTGCAGGATACTAGATAAGATCCTATGCAATCGTACAAGATCCTACAGGAATTCTATGAAACTCTGTTATAGACAAGATCATATGAAAACCTACAGGATCCTACAGTATCCTAGAGAATCGTATAAGATGGTACAGGATCCTATGGGATGGGTATCAAATCTTAGACAAACATGAAAGGACTCCACAGCACTCAGCAAAATTTTAAGAAAGTGGAATCATACAATCGTTATTAATTTTAGTTAAGATCGTATGGGATCTTAGACAAGATTTTGAACGACTAACGATGCAATCGTACAGGATCCTACAGTATCCTAGAGAATTCTATACGATCGTACAGGATCCTACGGCACGGGTATGAAATCTTAGACAAGCATCTCAGGACTCCACAGCACTCTTAAATTTTAAACAAGTAACTTTAGACAAGATACTATGGGATCTTAGACAAGATTTTGAACGACTCAACAGCATCTTGTAAATCGTGCCTATGGAATCCTAATAACTCTGGAAAGGATGGTACAGTATCAAAGACAAGATCATATGAAATCCTATAGGATCCTAGAGAATCTTATAAGATCGTACAGGATGCTAAACA
Organism: Porites rus; assembly: GCA_964035705.1. Classification (NCBI taxonomy): domain Eukaryota; kingdom Metazoa; phylum Cnidaria; class Anthozoa; order Scleractinia; family Poritidae; genus Porites; species Porites rus. Next base: position 83,635 of record OZ037995.1, read on the forward strand.
AAATCCTATGGAATCCTCAACAATCCCAGACAAGATGCTATAGCTTCTTAATAAAGAAATATACAAGTGCTTATTTGAGCAGGTTAATGCAAAGAGAAGCTTTAAGAAAGATGCAATGGAATCTATATTAAATCTGGAGATGATCCTGCGGGTTTATGGACAAGATCCTATGAAAGCGTACAAGATCCTATGAAAGCGTACAAGATCCTACAGGAGTTCTATGGAATCCTTATCAGTTCTGGAAATGATCCTAGAGTATTATACAGAAGATCATGTCAAATCCTATTGGATCATACAGTATCCTAGAGAATCCTATAAGATTGTACAGGATCCTATTGGTTGGGGATGGGATCTTAGACAAGCGTGAAAGGACTCCACAGGACTCTGTAAAATTTTAAACAGTGGAATCATACAAGATCCTACCAGATCTCATAGGATCCCAGACAAAATCCTACAAAATGGTTAATAATTTTAGTCAAGATGCTATTGGATCTTAGAGAAGATTTTGAACGACTCAAGAGCATACTGTCAATCTTGCCCAAGAAATCCTTATCAACCCTGAAAAAGATACTACACTATTACAGACAAACTCCTATGAAATTCTACAGGATCTTAGAGAATTCTATAAGATCGTATAGGATGGTACGCAAAATCCTATGGAATCGTCAACAATTCTAGGCAAGATGCCATAGCATCTTAGACAAGAAGCTAAAAATTTATTTAAGAAATAAACAAGTGCTTATTTGAGCAAGTTAATGCAAAGAGAAGGTTTCAGAAAGATCCGATTGAATCTTTATTAAATCTAAAGAAGATCGTGCAGGATAATAGCAAAGATCCTATGCAATCGTACAAGATTCTACAGGAATTCTATGGAATCTTAATCAGTTCTGGAAAACATCCTACAGTATTATAGACAGAATCATATAAAATCCTACAAGATCCTTGAGTATTTTAGAGAATCCTTGAGATCGTACAGGATCCTAAACAAAATCCTATGGAATCACCAGCGATTCTAGACCAGATGCTATAGCATCTTAGACAAGAAGAAATTTTTTTAGAAATCTTGGCTAGAATCTTGGTAAGAGTTACTACGGGAATTTTGGTAAGAATTATAGCGGGAATCTTGAAAAGAATCCTGGTAAGAATAGCTAAGGAAACCTAAAGAATTACTAAAGGAATCTTGGTAGAGATAACTACGGGAAAATTTGTAAGAACCTTGGCAAGAATTACTAAGGGATTCTCGCTAAGAATCTTTGGAGGAATTGCTACGGGAATCTTGGTAAAAATTTTGGTAATAATTACAATGGGAATATTAATAAGATTTACCGAGGGAATCTTGAATAGATTCGGAGTAATTCTTGTGGGAATCTTAGGTAAGAATCTTGGCAAGAATTACTACGCAAATCTTGGTAAGAATCTTGGTAAGAATTACTACGGGAATCTTGGCAAGAACCTTGTAAGAACTAGTACGGGAATCGTGGCAAGAATCTTGGTAAGATTCACTACGGGAATCGTGGTAAGAGTGTTGGCAACGATTACTAAGGGAGACTTGGCAAGAATCTTTGTAAGAATTACTACCCGAATCGTGGTAACAATCTTGGCAAGAATTGCTACTGGAATCTTAGTATGAATCTAGGTAAGAATTAATACGGAGATCTTGGTAAGAATCTTGGTAACATTTACAACGGAAACTTAATACGAATCTTGACAAGAACTGCTAATGGAATTTTGGCAAAAATCTCGGTAAGAATTACTACAGGAATCTTGGTAAGGATCTTGTTAAGATTTACTAAGGGAATTTTGGTAAGAATCTTGTTAACATTTATTACGGGAATCTTGGTAAGAATCTTTGTAAGATTTACTATGGAATTCTTCGCAAGAATTACTAGCGGAATGTTGGCAGGAATCTTGGTAAGAATTACTGCAGGAATCTTTTTAAGAATCTTAGCAAGAATTACTACAGAACTCTTGGTAAGGATCTTGTTAAGATTTACTACGCGAATCTTGATAGGATACCTTGCAAGAATCTTGGTAAGAATTGCTACGGGAATCTTGGTAAAAATCTTGGTAACATTTACTACGGGAATCTTGGCAAGAATCTTGGTAAGAATGACTACGGGAATCTTGGCAAGAACCTTGTAAGAATTAGTACGGGAATCGTGGGAAAAATCCTGGTAAGATTCACTACGGGAATCGTGGTAAAAGTGTTGGCAAGGATTACTAAGGGAGACTTGGCAAGAATCTTTGTAAGAATTACTACCGGAATCGTGGTAACAATCTTGACAAGAATTGCTACTGGAATCTTTAATAGTATGAAACTTGGTAAGAATTACTACAGGAATCTTGGTAAGAATATTGGTAAGAATTAATACGAGAATCTTAATAAGGGAAACTTGGTAAGAATGTTGTTAAAATTTACTAGGAGAATCTTGGCAAGAAGCTTGGTAAGAATTACTGTGGAAATCTTTGTAAGAATCTTGGTAAGAGTTACTACTGGAATCTTGGCAAGAATCTTGATAAGAGTTACTACTTGAGTCTTGGCAAGGATCTTGGTAAGATTTATTAAGAGAATCTTAGTAACAATCTTTGTGAGATTTATGAAGGGAATCTTGGTAAGAATTAAAACGCGAATCTTGGAAAGAATCTTTGTAAGATTTATTCAGGGAGTCTTGGTAACAATCTTGGTAAGATTTACTACGGGAATCTTGGCAAGAATATTGGTAAGAATTAATTCGAAACTCTTAATAAGGAAATCTTGGTAAGAATGTTAAAATTTACTAGGAGAATCTTGGCAAGAAGCTTGGTAAGAATTACTGCGGAAATCTTTGTAAGAATCTTGATAAGAGTTACTACTGGGATCTTGGCAAGAGAAGATCCTGCAGGATAATAGACAGGATCCTATGCGAGCGTACAAGACCGTACAGGAAATCTATGAAGTCTTGATCAGTTCTGGAACATATCCTACACTATTATAGACAAGATCATATAATAATAATAATAATAATAATAATAATAATAATAATAATAATAATCCAGTTATATAGCGCCTTTTCTACAAGATTCAAAGGCACCGTTTACAAAAAATTAGATAGAACTAAAAAGTAAAAATAATCACAAGAAATTGACATTAAAACTAGACGCCAACTACAAAAAAGATAAATGTACACAATAGATAAAAAATCAGATAAGAAATAAAAACGTCACGATTCATAAGCTAGTTAAGAAATATACAAGTGCTTATTTGAGCAGGTTAATGCAAAGAGAATGTTCAAGAAAGATCCTAGGGAGTCTGGAGAAGATCCTGCAGGATAATAGACAAGATCCTATGTAATCGTACAAGATCCTACAGGAATTCTATAGAATCTTAATCAGTTCAGGGAAAGATCTTACAGTATTATAGACAAGATCACGTGAAATCCTACAGGATCCTACAGTATCCTAGAGAATCCTATAAGATGGTACAGGATCCTATGGGATGAGTATGAAATCTTAGAAAAACATGAAAGGACTCCATAGCACTCTGTAAAATTTTAAAAAAGTATAATGATACAAGATTCTACAGGATCTCAGAAGATCCTAGACAAAATCCTATAAAATCGTTATTAGTTTTAGTCAAGATAGTATGGGATCTTAGACAAAATTTTGTACGACTCACGATCCTATGGAAACCTTATCAACTCTGGAGAAGATACTGCAGGATAATAGACAAGATCCTATGCAATCGTACAAGATACTACAGTAATTCTATGGAATGTTAATCAGTTTTCTTAAAGATCCTACAGTAATATAGACAAGATCATATGAAATCCTATAGGATCCTACAGTATCCTAGAGAATCCCATAAAGTCGTACAGGATCGTAAGGGATGGGTATGGAAACTTAGACAAGCATGAAAGGACTCCACAGCACTCTAAAATTTTAAACACTTGAATCATACAAGATCCTACAGGATCTCACAGAATCCTAGACAAATACCTATAAAATCGTTATTAACTTTAGATACGGGATCTTAGCAAGATTTTGAACGACTCAACGGCATGTTGTCAATCCTGCCTATGGAATCCTAATTAACTCTGGATTCCCGTAGTAATTCTCAACAGGATTCTTGGCAAGATTCCCGTGAAAATTCTTAACGATTCTCGCCAACATTAATGTAGTAAATGTTTGCAAGATTCTTGCCAAGATTCCCGTAATAATTCTTACCAATTCTAACCTGCAGAATAATAGACAAGATCCTATGGAATCGTACAAGATCCTACAGGAATTCTATGGAGTGTTAATCAGTTCTGGAAAAGATCCTCAGTAGTATGGACAAGATCATATGAATTCCTACAGGATCCTACAGTATCCTAAAGAATCCTATGAGCTCGTACAGGATCCTATGGGATAGGTATGGGATGTTTGACAAGAATAAAAAGACTCCACATCGTTTTGTAAAATTTTAAGCAGTAGAATCATACAAGATCCTACAGGATCGGACAGAATCTAGACAAAATCCTATAAAATTGTTATTAATTTTAGTCAAAATACTATGAGATCTTAGACAAGATTTTGAGCGACTCAAAAGCATCTCGTTAATCAAGCTATGAAATCCTAATCAACTCTTGAAAAGATCCTACAGTGTTATACACAAAACATTTGAAATCCTACAGGATCCTAGAGAATCCTATAAAATCGTAGAGGATCCTGAACAAAACCCTTTGGAATCTTCAACAATTCTAGACAAGATGTTATAGCATGTTAGACAAGAAGCTAAGAATTTGGTTGAGAAATATACAAGTGGTTATTTAAGCAGGTTAATGCAAAGAGAAAGTTTGAGAAAGGTCCTGTGCAATCCTTATCAAATCTAGAGAAGATCCTGAAGGATAATAGACAAGATCCTATGCAATTGTAGAAGATCCTACAGGAATTCTTAGAATCTTAATGAGTTCTGGAAAAGATCCTACAGTATAATAGACAAAATCATATGAAATCCTACAGAATTCTATAGTACCCTAGACAATCCTATAAGCTCGTGCAGGATCCTATGGGATAGGTATGGGATCTTAGACAAGCATGAAAGGACTCCACAGCACTGTGTAAAATTGTAAACAGTGGAATTATACAAGATGCTACAGGATCTTACAACATTCTAGACAAAATCCTTTAAAATCGTTTTTTTATCTAGTCAAGATACTGTAGGATCTTAGACAAGGTTTTGAACGACTCTGCAGTATACTGTTAATCCTGCCTATAGAATCCTAATCAACTCTGGAAAAGATCCTACAGTATTATGGACAAGATCATGTAAAATTCTACAGGAACCTAGGGAATCCTATAAGATCGTACTGCATCCTAAGCAAGTTTCTATGGAATCTGCAACAATTCCAGACAAGATGCTATACCATCTTAGAGAAGCAGCTAAAAATTTAATAGAGAAATAAACAAGTGCTTATTTGAGCAAGTAAATGGAAACAGAGCGTTAAGAAAGATCGTACCGAATCCTTATCAAATTTAGGGAAGATCCCGCAGATCCTACGGGAAATCTATGGAATCGTAATCAGTTCCGAAAAAGATCCTAGCGTATTATGGAGAAGATCATATCAAATCCTATTGGATCCTACAGTATCCTAGAGAATCCTATAAGATCGTACAGGATCCTATGGGATGGGTATGAAAAATATGCTGTTGTGTCGTTCAACATCCTCCCTAGCATCCAATAGTAACTTAGCTAAAATTAGTAACGATTTAAAAGGAGTTTTTTTATAGGATCCTGTGAGATCCTATAGGTTCTTGCATGAATTCACTGTTTAAAATTTTACAGAGCGCTGTGCAGTCCTTTCATGCTTGTGTAAGATCCCATACCCATCCCATAGGATCCTGTACGATCCTATAGGATTCTCTTGGATACTGTAGGATCCAATAGGATTTGATATGATCTTCTCTATAATACTGTAGGATCATTTCTAGAGCTGATTAAGATTCCATAGAATTCCTGTAGGATCTTCTACGAGTGCACAGGATTCTGTCTATAAACCTCCAGAATCTTCTTCAGATTTGATAAGGATTCTACAGGATTTTTCTTAAACCTTCTCTTTGCATAACCTGCTCAAATAAGCACTTGCATATTTCTAAATTGAGATGCTATACCATCTTGTCTATTGAGTCGTTCAAAATCTTGTCTAAGATCGCATAGTATATTGACTAAAGTTAATAACGATTCTATAGGATTTTGTCTAGGATCCTGTGAGATCCTGTAGGATCTCGTATGATTCCACTGTTTAAAATTTTACAGAGTGCTGTGGAGTCCTTGCATGCTTCTCTAAGATCCCATACCCATCCGATAGGATCCTGTACGATCTTATAGGATTCTCTTGGATACTGTAGGATCCAACAGGATTTGATATGATCTTCTCTATAATACTGTAGGATCATTTCTAGAGCTGATTAAGATTCGATAGAATTCCTCTAAGATTTTGTACATAATAGACAAACATAGAAAAAACTCCACAGCACTCTGTAAACTTTTGGAATCATACAAGATCCTACAGGATCTCACAGGATCGTAGACTAAATCAATTTTTATTATTATTTTTGGTCAAGATAGTATGGGATCTTAGAAATCCTAAGCACAATCCTACGGAATCCTCAGCAATTCTAGACAACAGGCTGTAGCATCTTAGACAAGAAGCTAACAATTTACTTAAGAAATATTCAAGTGCTTCTTTGAGCAAGTTAATGCAAAGAGAAGGTTTAAAAAAGATCGTATGGAATCATTATCAAATCTGGAGAAGATCATGGAGGATATAAGACAAGATCCTGTGCAATCATACAAGATCCTACAGGAATTCTATGGAATCTTAATCAGTTCTTGAGAAGATCCTACGGTATTTTAAAGAGGATTATATGAAATCCTACAGGATGCTACAGTATCCTAAAGAATCCTATAGGATCCTATAGAATGGGTATGGGATCTTAGACAAACATGCAAGGACTCCACAGCACTCTGTAAAATTTTAAACAATGGAATTATACAAGGTCCTACAGAATCTCACAGGATCGTTGACAAAATCCTATACAATCGTTATTAACTTAAGTCAAGATACTATAAGATCTTAGACAAGATTTTGAACGACTCAAAAGACAAGATGCTATAGCATCTCAATTTAGAAATATGCAAGTGCTTATTTGAGCAGGTTAAAAGACATATCTCTCACGAATATTGCCTAGAAAAAAGAGTTGCAAAATGGTAATTTTTGGAGAAAACCACGGGTTAACCCCTTTCAAAAAATGTCAATTTTTCGACTATTTGAACCTCTTGTTTCTATAGCCTAGAAAGTCGTTTCTTCGTTGTAGAATATCGTAAAACACATTTTCCTGGCCTAAATTACCTAAAAAAAAAAAGGTGGAAAAATGGCCATTTTTGGACCAAAGCTATTGGTCAACCCCTTTGGAGAAATGTCAATTTCTCGACTTTTTGAACTTCTTGTTTTTATAGCCTAGAAAGAGGTTTTATCGCTCTAGAATATCGTAAAAGACATTTTCCTAGCCTATATTGCCTAAAAAAAAAAGTTGGAAAAATGGCCATTTTTTGACCAAAACCATGGGTTAACCCCTTTGGAAAAATGTCAATTTTTCGACTATTTGAACTTCTTCTTTTTATAGCCTAGAAAGACGTTTTTTCCTTTTGGAATATCCTAAAAGACAATTTGCTGGCGTATATTGCCTAAAAAAGAAAGTTGGAAAAATGCCCATATTTCGACCAAAACCATGGGTTAACCACTTTGGAAAAATGTCAATTTTTCGATTTTTTGAACTTCTTGTTTTTATAGCCTAGAAAGACGTTTTTCCCTTTTGGAATATCGTAAAAGACACTTTGCTGGCCTATATTGTCAACAAAAAAAGTTGCAAAAATGGCCACTTTTGGACATAAACCATGGGTTAACCCCTTTGGAAAAATGTCAATTTTTCGACTTTTTGAACTTCTTGTTTTTTATAGCTTAGAAAGGTGTTTTTTCCTTTTAGAATATCGTAAAAGACATTTTCTTGGCCTATATTGCCTAAAAAAAAAGTTGGAAAAATGGCCATTTTTGGACTAAAACCATGGGTTTACCCCTTGGAAAATTGTTAATTTTTCGACTTTTTGAACTTCTTGTTTTTATAGCCAAGAAAGGCGTTCTTTCGTCGTAGAATATGGTAAAAGACATTTTCCTGGCCTATATTGCCTAAAAAAAAAACGTTGGAAAAATGGCCATTTTTGGACAAAACCATGGGTTTACCCCTTTAGAAAAATGTCAATTTTTTGCCTTTTGGAACTTCTTTTTTTTTATATCCAAGAAAGGCGTTTTTTCCTTTTAGAATATCGTAAAAGACATTTTCCTGGCCTATATTACCTAAAAAAAAAAATTGGAAAAATGGCCATTTTTGGACCAAAACCATGGGTTAACCCCTTTGGAAAATGTCAATTTTTCGACTTTTTGAAGTTCTTGTTTTTTATAGCTTAGAAAGGCGTTTTTTCTTTTTAGAATATCTTAAAAGACATTTTCTTGGCCTATATTGCGAAAAAAAAAAGTTGGAAAAATGGCCATATTTCGTCTAAAACCATGGCTTAACCCCTTTCGAAAAATGTCAATTTTTCGATTTTTTGAACTTCTTGTTTTTATATCTTAGAAAGGCGTTTTTTTGTTGTAAAATATGTTAAAAGACATTTTCCTGGCCTATATTGCCTAAAAGAAAAGTTAAAAAAAGACGATTTTTGGACCAAAACCATGGGTTAACCCCTTTGGAAAAATGTCAATTTTTCGACTTTTTGAATTCTTGTTTTTTATTGCGTAGAAAGGTTTTTTTTCGCCATACGATATCGTAAAAAACATTTTCCAGGCCCAAA